>JACXGM010022619.1:0-16614 GCA_016801145.1 Umbra pygmaea | reverse complement strand
ATCGCTAAATGAAGAACAGTATCAGTGGTATGTATCCTAACATTAGAAGAGCTTTCATATTCTGATAATACCTATGAATGTTACACATACAAATGGAAACCTTCAGCAGGAGGTCAGAAGTGGCTCATAATCCACATAAACTTACATGAAGACATTTGACAATTAGTAAAACAACAAACATGCCCTCTGTGTCTGTCTTAAATGATAAAACCTGAACTTGATTGTGTGTATCTGTGTGTGTGTTATCCATCTGATCAGAGTTAGAGTCACAGTGGTGACAGATGTGGGATTTCCAGGGGTGCTGTTTTTGTGGGGCCTAAATGTCATATCGTGCCTAAAATTATTTTGATGTCAAAAAGCACATATCACTGGAGAAATAGAGATGTGGACAACTAATTCAAATGTGTTTTTTCCTGCCTCACTTCATCTGATGCAACTTTAAGTACATGTGCACACACACCCCTATTTGTTTTCCTGACCCATTGTCTTGGCATACTGAAAAAAAAAAGAGTAGGATATAGAAAATGTGAATTGTGATTACGGGGATGGTTGTAACATTTTCTTATATGGTGTTACAACCATCCCCACCCCTGTCAGTCAATGTTTAGCTAGCTGTATCAGCATGGTGGTTTGAAATTAGCATAGATGAAATGACTCACATTTTACCTAAGAACCTACTCTCTTACCTGATACAAGTTACCTAAGTCAAACTTCAACAGTATCAGTACTAATCAAAATATAGAATTGGTCCCAAAAATTACTTTCTTACCTGAAAATCTATGTTTTGGCTGTAAAATCTGTAAACTTCCTCTCACAGCCATGCAAATTCACATGCAATATCAGGGAGAGAGTGGTTATGAAATGTATCACATGACTCTTATGTTATCCCTTATTGGTGAAAGTGATGCTGTTACAACCATCCCTTTGTTACAACCATCCCCGGTCTCCCCTACACAGGCCACCCTCACTCGCGTACTGCTGGCTTCTCCTCTACAGCCGTTACCTACCGTTTCCCTACTAGTAACCTATAAATGATTTACACACTATCTAATTATTCTACACCGTAAACAAACAAAACAAATAATAATGAACATTTCAATGTTATTGACAAGTGACTATAACATTCTTTAACACCCATTACGTCTCTAAACTTCTATGAATTACACTTACACTAACTAACATCATCTATCGTAACAGAATTCTATATCCAGAACATTAAATAACACATAACCGTTCATTCATGACTTGAATAATAACGAACCTGTCAATGCGATTGACAGGTGATTAACATTCTACACACATTACTGTACATCTCTAAATTTCTATGAATTACACTTACATTAACATCATCAATCTTAACAGAATTCCTTATCAAATAAAACGTAACCATTCATTCATGACTTTACTATACATATAATAATACCGGAATCCCCTGTAGGTGAACTAGACCATTTATTCAGATTATCGCCCTCTCAACTTCCCACTGACAACGGTTAAACCAATTCTCCCTCACCATCAAATTCACTGTTATGCCTTTAAGTGATAAATTAAGATTCTACCCAAGTACTACACTAATAGCTATTATTAATATTTTGTCAATTGTTGATTTACCTGTTAGAAGATAAAATACTTGTTTAGAAGCGCTCTCTATGCGGTACACAGGCCACACTCACTCACGTACCGCTGGCTTCTCCTCTACAGCCGTTACCTACAGTTTCCCTAGTAACGCCTAGAGCGCGCTCCGCTGACAATGTTGTGCCTCGCAGAATTTAAGAAAACACACGTCACAGTCAAACTTCACAACAAAACAATCCTGGTAAATGAGAAATAAATAATATTAGGTTTTTGAGACATTACCTTTAGTGAATAGAAAAAAAACAAAGGAATGAGGCTAAAATCAAAGGAAGGCTACTCTGTCTTTTCAAACACCCTGTGCTACATATGCTGTATTTGTCCATGTTACCAATGTAGGGAATGAACTTACAACCTAGGTTTTCCTACTGACATCAACAATATTTTTTAGATAAATCTGCAACAATTTGTCTACACATTAGAGTTTAGTCATTAGGTTCAGTTATCATTAGGTTCAGTTATCCAGAATTACATTGTAAATATTGTTAAAAGATTGTACTGTAGGTGAAACCAATGAACTCAATGGTACAGTAGTAAATTCATTCAAATTACTTGTAGTAGAGTGACTTATAGCTCAAATGCCTGAAAAGGAGTGGAACTGCCCCTTGCTGCTACACAGGCAAGCACCATGGCCATGTAGATGACTGCTGTGGAGGAGCGGGCTGACATAGGAAAACATCGAAAGTTTTAGAGCAGGTGGGCGACTGAATACGTTGCAGTGTTTTGGTGGCACACACTGGTAGACCTATTAAGAGGTAGTCACAGTAATCCAGACATGAAATGACGAAAGCCTAAAATAGAAAAAAGATTGTTAAAAAAATCACTTGCTGTGACTATATTTGGAGCACAAACATGCAGGAGTAAGTCACCAATGTTTGCAGAGAACAGCTTGATGTTTGCAGAGAACAGTAGGGTGTTTTCCAGGGTAGATGTCAAACTTGTTCGACATGCCTTGGAGCCAACTGGCCTTCACATGGAAGAGCAGCTCATTCTTGTCGAGGTTGAGCTTGAGGCATCATTCAAGCAGAAATGTCTGCCAGGCATGCAGAGGTGGATGTCATCCACATAGCAGTTATCGGAGAAACTATGTAACAAGGACGTCAGAAATGAGTGGCCATGTGGCAGACAATCCTCTCCAATTAGGTAGGAGCTGCCTACCTGGTAGGATGCAATACAAGAGCTTGCCGAGCCCACACAACCCAGAGACTGCAGAGTGTAGGATCAGATGGATTTTTACACCATTGTGGAAAGAAATAGCCTGGCTAATGCAAAATCTTTTATTTAGAATTCAGGAAGACATCGAGTCAGGTATGAGCCAGGCTAAGATCAGAGGTTCTTCAAACTTACAGTGAAATTATACCAATCTAATGGACCTGAAAGACAGGTTTCCAACAACTAAGCATAGCTAGCTTCCTTTTGAAAGGAATATTAACTTTCTATAGTTTGGAATTTAAGATGAAAGCAAAAGTGGTTTAGTAATATTTAGCAAATAAGTAATATCAAGGGTGTAATCGGGTTCTGAACATGGGGGGGGGGGCTGTGGAGGGGTCTGGGCATTGAACCATTTGAAATATTGAGGGGGATGTTTCCCCCTCGACTACACCAATGAGTAAAATCAAATAGTATTTAGATTCACATAACCTTAATCCTACCTTAAAAACCAGCACATGTAAAGACACTGAATGATTTCAGCATTTAAATCCATGAATGTGAGCATACACTTCCACTCATTGCAATGGGGAAAGTTACGACTGGCTCACCAATTGCCTCCCATTTCCATCATACTGCACTCAAAAAAACACCAACGATGGTGTCCAATGTCACCCGACTCCAGGTACGTACATAGTGATCATTTCAGCATCTCACAGTAATCCGTTACATGTGGGTAGTAGGAAATCAGTTGCAAGAAATGCATAAAAAGTTAATTTATTTTACGGTCACTAATATGATTATGAATCATATCCACACTTTAGAAATAGTGGAAGAATCAAAATAACGAAGTGAAATATGGGAGCATTGTGAAAAAAAACAAAAATACAACAGAACAGGAGCTTCTTAACTAAACAGCATTGATTGTTTACAGGATTCATTTCTTTAAGTTCCTATTACTGCTGCCCCGATCACAACTGTTCCAACTAGAAATGATTCTGAATTACATTGACAATAGAGTCAAAGACGGGGCAAAAAAGCAACATACCCACTCCCGATTGTAACAACAAACCTTCACTGAAAACATGAACTGACCGGCAGTTTGAGAGCCATTCATTGTCAACTCCTTTTCTGGAACGAAACAGAAGTATACATCAATTATTTTCAACAAGGAGTCAGGCATTTATTGTCAATTAATAAATTGAACTTCTTTTCATTCAGAGTTGATCAAGTTGAGATGAAACGACATCCAAACTGCATGACAGTCATTTCAGTTTGAACTGGGATGAGGCTGTTGCCTCTGGAATGTTGAGCTTAAAACACATTTTCATGATCAGAAAAGCTCAAGAGTTATCAAGTGCTGCGACTGGGGTTCATTTTCCCTTGTTTAAACGTTAGTGAGTGAACCGTTAAATAGCGACAAAGATCGTCAGTGATGGGAAATTGTTTAAGATATGAGCTTTGTCCTGCCATGAAAGAAAAATGTACACTTTCAGGAGTTGCTTACAAGATCAATAACATTGTATCAGTTAGAGGGGTCTACAGGAGTCCTTGTCCCTAATAATGCATTTTTGTGCGCTTGTGCAGATCAATATTTAAGAGTCCACTGTTTGACGCTGGCGTCATGGGAGGTGGTCACTAGCGTGTTCGCGTCAACCCAGGCCAGGCCGCTGACGTGATGCAATCTGTGGGCATCTGCGGATAGAGAAGACAGTAATCTAACAACGGCGGGGAAAGAAGGGATCAGGCTTTAAAAAAACAAAGACATTTCAATATCCTTTAGCAGTGGCCCTCACCTGGGATCTTCAGTCTCTTGTCTGGGTCGTTCACGGTCCAGACGTAGACCATCATGTCCATCCCACCGCTGGCAAAGTGCTCATTGTCGGGCGACCAGGCCAACGTGACCACTTTCGCGTGGTGTCCATAGAAGTCATTCTTCAACTATAAAAGAGGAAATTAAATTATGATTTTATCTTGCTTTATGCTAGCACTGATAATATGAACTGTATACACACACACACACACAGTACTGTGCAAAAGTCTTAGGCATCTGTACAAAAGAAACTGATTCTTTCAAAAATAGACAAGATTCTGAATTATAACTTATACTGTAAAGGGCAGAAAACAAAATAAATGTCACGTCACACCCTCACCTTCTACTTAGACTGTCCTCACCCAGTTCAATTCATTCTACACCCATTTGTTTCAGTTTATCAGATTGGTTCTATCAGTGCATTATGTCAATGATCATTAGCATACCTGTTTGTTATCGTGTCACCATGCACTGGCCGAAATAACCTAAAATGTTCTCAGGTTCTCATCTGATATGCAGTGTACTACAGAATTATACTTTCTTAAACAAAAGTATAATTCTCTCTAGCATTGCAGTTTATGGCAAATACAGAACACAAAAACTGAATTAGACAATTTTTGTCAATTAATATCTACAGTGTCAAACTGTTGCACCGTAGTGTTTGGGTGTGATATATACATTAAAATATACATGAAATACAAGTATACAGGAAAATCAATATGGAAGGAAACGCAAATATGGGTGTTTTTGTGAACATGCGAGATGTTGCGTACCGCATAATTATCCGCCACTGTGAAGACTGTGACGACCTTCTTCTCATCAGCGACAGCTAGGTAGGCTCCGTCTTTTGAGAATGCCATGTCGGTGACGGGTCCCTTGGCCTCAACAGATTTCCCTTCATCCTTCAGCGTGTTGCCTTGGACAGAGTACAAGCGGACCTTTCCATCCTGCAGGCATGAGGAGGAGCAGAATGTTGTCAAAGACATACCAACGACGAGGGGGAAGATATTCAGAGGTTGGATTTGACCCAGTTCCAAACAACACCACCAGTGTGCAGCTCAGTACTGAAGTGACAGTTCTGAAGTTTCAAATCTGCTCATAGTGTGAGAGTGTGAGAACAACAGAACCGTTGAAGAAACATTAAACAAGGCCATTAAAAAAAAAAATTCGCTATGAAAACGTACAGCCCCGCCCACTGCCGCCGTGCCACCACATGGGTTGATGGCTCCTGCTTCTGGCTCGTAGTCCAGACCGTCCAGAGTGAACACCTTCTTCTTGTTCTTCAGTAACACCACCTGACGATCAAAGAAATTAGTGTGCACAACTCAAATCTGTCATTTAGTTTAGACGTAATACATTTAGAAGGAAATCCAAGGCACTCTTAAAATTACGAAGCCTTTATGATTACTGGCTATTTGATAGTAGAAAATTATGACATGGGAAGAAGCAACCATAATACATTTATACTTTGACCCCGAACCCCGGGTACAACACACCTAAACTCTGAGCCTTGAATGACAAACTGGGAGAGCATTTCATTACCTGTCCAATGCACACAGCCAATGTGAGCCCCCCCGTTGCTACGGAAAGATGTTTAGGCTGCACATCCATCTTCACCAGGTCGGAAGCACTGCCAACAACAGAGTATAGAATGATTTACCATAAATATGCTTTCTAAAGTCTTTTGGGCAACCTGTCAATGTGTAATCCCTGCTCAACATCATAATAAAATGTGTAATATTTTCATCCGGATAACTCCCAAACTGCACATTATCCCAAGTGCACTTCTGGCCCACCTGTATTCTTTTTTGGTCACGCTGGTGAAGCGGATTGTGTCATCCATGCTACAGGTCACCAGCTGGTCGGCGTCATCCACCGCCATCTTGGTTACCAGGTTACTGTGTCCCTTCCCAGAGAAGCAGTCGTTCTTCCCGCTCTCCGCGTCCCAGTAATGTGGAAGCCACAGTTAAGGACTGACTGACAGCACAAGAGCAGCGGAACGTGGGCTTAATGTAACAAACGACCGTAACGCTAACATGTGGGCCTCTTGTTAAACCGCGACGCAGAGATTAGCAGCGGTCTTGTACATTTTTCTACAGGCCTTTACAGAACAACACAATGCAGATCCTTTGGTGTTTCCAAACCATCTCTAAAAAGGTTAAAGCGTCTGCACTTAAGCCCCGATGTGGCCTTACAGATATTACAACTGTAAACAAAGCACTACCAATGTATCACAGGGTACAGATTCTGTATGCAGAGATCGCACGACAACACCAGAGAAACTAATTACAGCATTTATTATCACATCACCTTGTGTTCCAGAGGTGGAGTCAACCAGAAGCACACAGTCTTTTCACTCAGGGCAAATACAAACTAAGCGAAGTTCAGTGTTGCCACAGCATGCAGCCATCTTGACAGTAAAAGGATATTGATGTGGCCATCGTGGCTGCCTGAATAGATGTAAGACCGACCATCATTTTTGTGAACTGTCAACGACTGAATGGATTTGCTGTGACCCTGGAAGGAATAGAACAAGAAGTTCTGTTAAGAAGTCAAATAGTCACTAGAAAGCAAAGAACAACACTCTGTCTCACAAACAAGTGTCATAGTCGTGACACTTTCAAGTTCGGTTACGATTGTAAATTGTTTCTGGCTGGCGCATCAATATCAGGAGATACTTCAAGACCAGTGGTAAGAAACAAGCACTGGGCTGACCTTAATGACAGAGAGCGGCCGGTTGGGGTTGCTCTTGTCCAGGTAGTTGATGTAGCCCGACAGGGAGACACTGAGCAGGTGGTTCTTCTGCCACAAGCAGCCCAGCTGCTGGTCCATAACATCAGAGCCCATTTTGAAGGTGGTGACGGCCGTGCTGGTGCCCACATCCCACAGCTTCACCGTCTTGTCTCCTGAAGCTGAAATTAGCTGTGTGCTGTCAGGGCTCCAGCTGACCTGAAGGAGAGCAGGTGGGGTCAGAGACGGAAGGCGTCGTATCACAGTCAGTGTTCAGACAAAACCCCATGTGTTTTATTTAGATGGCAAGATGCGCCTCCCTACAGTCTAGAGACCTGGTATCACCAACCTGGATACAGGAATGGCAATCATTCAGACTACATGATGGGTCAGACTTCACATAAGGTCTGCAATTACACTGTCATTTACCAATTAAATAAATTATCTTTAAGAACAATTAACTTCTGTGAGAAGCATACATCACATAAATCTTCCTTGTTACAGAGGAACAGGACTACACATGATTTGTTACAGAGGAACAGGACTACACATGATTTGTTACAGAGGAACAGGACTACACATGATTTGTTACAGAGGAACAGGACTACACATGATTTGAAAAGGAATTCATCAATTTAGGTTGTTTACATTCTAGTCCCTCTAGCAATTACATGGGAACACTTCCTGATTGACCCCTCCCACAGTAAAGCCTGATAAGTTCTGCTAAATGAGGTTGTGGAACCACACTGATAAGTTCTGCTAAATGAGGTTGTGGAACCACACTGAAGTTTCCATTCTCAGCAGGCTAACCCCTCAGACACTTTGTTCGTTACAACAGACATCACGTTTTCTTTGCTTCTGGAGCTTTTCACCTAATTTAAAGCCTACCGTCTGTGTAAATGGACACTTCTCAACCAATCGAGTGTCAGCATGCCTCTGCATTTCGTATTTCGAAAGAAAACATTGACTGTATTGAATGAATCCCAAGATGTTATGTTTGTCACAAATAAATGTACATTCTATAAAGCAAAACCCTTTAAAGTAAAGTTCAGTATAAGTTTGTGACCTAAAAATAAAACTAAGACAAAGTATAGACGAGAAATATGCATGTTTTTGTTTTTAATAGATGTTGGTATACTGTTTGAAGTGTTTTAACTTGACATTCAATGAAATTGACAGAAATAGTACAACTAAACAGTGTTTACATGTCCATTATCATCAGTATCATCAAGTCTCATTATTGGAAGACTTATGGATTAAGAAAACATATTTCTGTGTTTTTCAGAACAATTAACAATTTGTGTTATTAGCCCCTTCAGACCTAAAGGCATTGTCACACCACCTGGCAAAGTTGCACATCATTGATGAGGCAAAACAAACTGCAGAAATACTTACAGCATAGACTCCTCCTTCATGTGCCTTTGCTCCACCCAGAGCGCCAATCTTCTCGCCAGTTTTTCCATCATACAGGAAAATCTAAGAAAAAACATGGATCTCCTATTAAAATCCAGCACTATAGCATAAAACTGCTCGTCAACACCCAGGTAGAGGAGCGCATAACATATACGTCTACAGACAGTAGCTCCTGTGGTTTCACAAACATTTGGCTCAGCTGCTTTCTATTGCACTCCAGTTCTCACACACACACACACACACACACACACACACTAATGAGAGCTGAGTGCAGCTTTCTTCCTGTCCGTGGAGCTCTGACAGCTAGCCGACTCACCTGACCATCAGCGCCAGCCGTGCAGAAGCGGTTCCCATCTGGAGAGAAACGAACGCAGTTCACAAACCGGCTGTGGTCCTGGAGAGATTGGAGAGATTGTGGAGACTTGTTTGTGCTACTCCAAAGAAGATTAGCAGAACTTCAGCCAGCTGCTTTTAACTGCTGTTTGTGGTTCAACAAAAGACAGCTACATTTGTCTGTTTTTTGCCATTTCAGTCTGTAGGTTAAAGTATTTATAAAAGTTTTGTTGTGCTGGAGTTCGGCGTCGTTGCCTAAGCTCAACGCCAGACCAAGCATTCAGACCCTGGCTACGGTAGTTCATACCCAGGTCCAACCGACCGAACCATACCTCTGTCCCTAGACTCTGCTTCCTACTCTAATGTCATGAAGACACAATATCCCTTTGGACAACTTGCTGACTGTTTGACACACACGGAATGTATGTACGTTGATTTCAATTGATCAGGCTCCCTTCTCAAACAGCACCCATCTACAAGGTCATTAGTCTCCCTTATTTAATGGAACCTCATTGGAACAAAATTTCAACCTGGAACACATTCCCAACCACAACAAATTAAAGTATGCATAATTAATATGGAAAGCTGAGGCTTTGTCCTTACAAAATATCTTAACCAAATGCTAAAAGCAAACCCAAAATGTTTATGAAATATTATCAATCTAGCGTTTTTAAAACAGACACTGCCACATTTTGGCTGTTACCATCTCTACAGAGGAAGAGATTTATGTGCACTCCACAAGTGAGGTCATGTGCTTAATAAAGTATCATAACAAGGTGCAATGGCCTATGAACTGAGTCTGTTGGTTTAATCTTCAGCTCATTGCGTTCCATTGTATACAAACTCCAAAGCCAGCTGCTTAGCTCTGCCAAAACTAATCACACACACAAAATAATAATTACAGCCCTGACCAATCTCACTGTGGTTGTTGCTAAGCGAGACACGGGAAAGACAGTGAACGTGTACAGTGATTAACTTAAAGTCTACACAGAACATTACTGAAGCTGCTTTGCTCCAGTCCAGTAAAAGCTGACATAACAAAATGTTACAGCACCAAAAGAGATCATTTTGGATGAAGTTGAGGTATTAGACTGTAAAGGGCCTCCAAATGAATTGGATTAGGTAAACATTAAAATTTAACATATACAATGGAACAAGAACCAGAAAAGAAGCAAAGTATAAATCCACAAGCCCAAAAGGAGAATATACATTATCTTGACCAAATCATCTTCTACACAGACAATACAAATAGGGAAAGCTTTTGGTTTCTGTTCAGGAACCCTTTACATATAATCAAATATGCTGTGCTTTGAAGCTTTGGGAGACCTAGTCTAAGTCACTGCCTACAACGTACATGTACTGCTTATGACTGGGTTCAAACACAGCACACTGCTCTTTCACAAACATTAACTTCCTTCCCCCAATGAATCGAAGTATACATTTCTGAAAAATATTTCTTTAACAAATGATCTGTTTTCGTTAGGAATTCCCAGAGCAAAACAGCACCATGGGCTCAGAGCAACGCAATAACCAAACAATCCAAATGCTCACGGTAAGTGTAACCCAGTCGCAGGACAAACCACAAGTAAAAAAAAATAACAACCACACCCCTGAATGGACTTGGAGAACCAGTCGTAACGCCTAGTAGCAGAAACCTCACACTCACTGGGATTGAGAACTTGAACTTGAACGGTGGTCCCTCAGAGAAAGCTGCACAGTTGTCGTCACTGCCAGTGACGAGGCGGTAGGGGCGTGTCTGCTTGATATCCACGCTGTTAATGATTTTGGAATGGCCTGATACCTCCCCCACTGAGGATCCAGTGTCCCACAGGAAAACTGCGCCGAACCTGGACGGAGGAATGCACGTCACATTTACACACTGGGACAGGGCTTGATGCCATGCAAAACAAACTGGAATTCTTTCCTCTTGGCAGCCACAACCAAATGATTGACAACTCATTAGCATTGTTATTATAAGAGCATTGGTGAAAGTAAAATGAAAAGAAAACCTCGAGTAAATAGTGCTTCTGTACTCATGTACTGACAAGTTCCTAGGCTCAACAATGCTAGGTAAGACGGGGCGCTCCTAACATCCCAGAAATCGTTGCACTACAATTCAACAAGGGACCAGCTTCCGCATTTGGAATGACTGAAGTGGCAACACAACAATAATCACCATCAAGTGACAGAATCGATTCTAATTAATTTCAGCTGCACGAAACACAGCATAACAGCTAAAACTGTTCCACAGGCAACATGCAGTTCCAGTGCATTTGTCTTATTAGGTCTAAGGCAAGATATGTTCTGGACTAGTTCCTGTATTGCATTGCAGATAGTGAAACGTTCACTTTAAGAACCATTTTAGCCACTTCTATTCTTAGAGTGTAGAAGCTTTTTTTTAATTGCTCTGGTATACCTACAGAGCATATCCCTGATTCAGTTTACCATGATTCTACAACTTCTACGAATTAGTTACTGTTCATATGCAGGGTAAATTAAACCTTGCACTGCTTTTAACTGTCAAGAAGTAAACGGGTTGGTTACCACCTTAAGCTTACTGTATACAATCCTCATTGACATACAAACACATGTTAATACTGTAATGTCAGTGGGACCTCAGAGTTCAATGGAACATCACCGCTCAAACTCCATGTCCCTGTTCTGATTGAGGCTCCAGACTCACTTCTCTCGTCCCTCTCCCACACAAGCAATCCTTTTGCTGTCCTCAGTCCAGGCAATGTCCTTGATCTTCCCCCCGAAAGGCTGGTACTCATACTTCAGTAGGTGCTCTTTCTGGGTGGTGTCCCAGATACGGATCTTACCAGACACGTCTGTGGGAAACATTACATTAACATAGATATGATCCATTCCCATTTGGCCTCGGCAAAATAAATGTTTCCATTTAATCTACATGCATGAGAAGGCTCCAAGTAGATGGAACCCTGAAGGTATTTTCAGCATTCAAAAATCTATAAATTAAACTAATTTCCTGAAAATTGATAACTGAGAAGTTGAAAATTAATATTATATTAAAAATGTCTTTGAAATATGTCATATGACAAAACATGGTAACCCATAATTACCTCCAGAAGCAATGTAGAAGCCACTGGGAGAATATTTGGCCACAATAACTTGATGCGGGTGCTCAGTGTAGATGTCAGCAATCGCAGGGTTCTAGTAAGATGAAGGCATAACGATCCTTACTAACATAGGCATGTAGGCCTAGTGTCAACCCAGCATTTTAGGATCATTTAAAAAATTGTTCACAGCAAACATCTGGAAAGGTAAAAGATCTCATCATTCCCAGCCCTCCCTAGAGAGGGCTGAGGTTCCGGAAGTAAATTTCCCATTTATTCCAGACGTCTATGGGAGAAATAATCTAAATATAAAAAGAGTATTAGACCATGCCTTGGGCTAACCAGCTACGACGTGACTCATAAGCATACAACATTATTTAGAGTGAAAAAAAATAAGTAAAAAAAGTCAAAGGTACAAGACTGTGTACCTCTTTGATTTTCTGTTTGTTTTTCACTCCAAACCATATGTTGTATGCTTTAGTCACATCGTAGCTGGTTAGCCCAAGGCATGGTCTAAAACTCTTTATATACAGATTATTCCAGACGTCTATGGGAGAAATGAATGGGAAATTTACTTCCGGAACGAGGGGCGGTACCTATAGGCCACAATAAAATTTGCAGAACCAGAACCAAAATCTCCTTTAGTCGTGCCAAGTGTTTAGTTACAGATTTATTAACTTAATGTAGTCTGTACATAAGACACTGGCTCTGTTGTACATAAAGACTGAAGCCTTTCAACAGAGTTGTCAGGTGATGGTAGGCATTAGGTAGATTAGGTTGCCCTTACTTCAATGTTCCTGATGATTACACTTTTCCCATTGGTGTACAGGAAGTTATTGCCTTTTGGGTCTCCACCAAGGACTTTGGCGACTCCTCGTTCCATCTGTGGAAGACTGGCAAATACATGCTCTGTATAAACGACAAGGAAAAAAAAGTGTTATTTTTGTTATGTTATTATAGGCAATGTCTAATGATTGTTTGGTAAGTAAACTAGACAATAATTCTGAAATTCCTGACAAGACGCATTAGAACTGTGCTTCATAACAATAAATGAATACACTGAAACTACACTACTCATGGTACTATGTAGCTCTTTTACCCGTAAACAGCGGTGTCACACAAAATACAACCATTCCAGATGGGTCGACTTCGCCTTCACTTTTTAAAACATGCATTACTGTTTATCAAATAAAGGTGAAATAGGCAATGCGCAATTTGTGTACTGTACTCACAAAAAGAACGCGCAACCACCCGCATTCTGAAACATGTCCTAACAATGCGTTGCATATTTCCGTAGAGTTTTACTTGTAACCCACTACTGTAGCAAATATGTCTATTACTGTATACGGATCAAACGTGGATCTCCTTTAAGCGCCATCAATGGAGAGCATCTCAATTATGAAAATGTGTCGCTGATGTTTCACTTCACAGGGACTTCAACAGCGGTGTGTTGTGCCGAATCAAGACGTGACATGGAATTGCAAATGCAGAATGGGCGAGGTTGGTGCTTACAGTATACACACGAAGCTGGTTAGCAACCTAGCTGCTTCTCTGAAACACTTCATTGGTCATGATTAAGGGATTAAAGGCCCATATTTATTGTATATTTTTTTGAATATGAAAATGTCAAGTTAAACGACTTACTCAATTCATACGACATGTTCGCTGCTTTAGTATTAATTCCTCCGAATGAATGAAACGCCAAACCTGGCTGATCCACCGGCTGGTCTAGACTCTGGCTAATCGCACAAACACGGAAGCAAACTGCGCTCTCGGTCTGCCTGGCTTTGCCCATATATAGTAAACTCGGCTTCGACGCGAGCAGCTGGCGCCCACTACAAAAAACTTGCCTATTAGGAAATGACGTACTATGCCTGAATAGCCTTATGATTATTTTATCAGATACTCAGCCAGTTAAATAAAGGAGAATCCGTAGGTGTGATAGAAACACTGTCTAATGCCCAACGGGGATATATAACTAACTGTAAGCATCAACACCGGTCGTAGAGGGGGGATCCCAAGGCATCATTTTGACCCCAACACAGAGACACTCAACGAATAGAGGATGCGGGATACCCTGTTTTGATAGCCTGGTCAGTACACCTCCACATTCCACTGCTAGTCTCAATTACTACTGACCAGATCAAAACAAAGGTAAAATGAATATGGTAAAAATAAATAAAACATGAAAAGGCAATGCTAAACAACAAACCAAATACTGCAATTAATATCGTCTTATGCGCATCAAAGATTTGATCTCGAGGGGGGCAATGCCTTAATTTGCTCCCCCGTAGATCCGGGCCTGTGAGTGAAATCGGTTTGACACGTGGAAGGTAAGTCAAGTGTAGCATTGGTTTTAGTAAAAGCTCCGAAAGACTCCTACGGGCTTGGTTCACTTTTATATACATAAATGCAATATGAAAACTACCATAAGATTCATACAGGGTGGTTCTAAGTCATATAAAATATTTGTTTATACTTGAGGTTTCCTAACACCTAATATTTGGTAAAATGATAGAAACTCCAATCCGCTAGGTGTCGTGTTAAAGGTTGCTCTATCCAACTATTCCATTCAACATCTGACAGAGACATTACTAAAACCGAGATAGCCCACGCAAACGATCGTTCTCAATCTTGTCAGGTTGGACATATATCTCTGATGTGGGCCAACTAGGTTCAACAAGCCGACGAGGGCTAGTTTTTGCTTACATTTTTCTCTGGTGAACCCTATGAGGCGCTTTGGCTTGGTTAAATAAAAGTGGATGCCTGGCCCCACTTGGATAAAATTGCATAGCGGGCCGTCTCGGTTCATGTAGGATCTCTGGTATGTAGTTTCTAGCTGTCAAAGGTCATTTCGCCCGGTTGGTTTGTTCATCACGATGGCTGCGGCGTTGAGAGGGATCCTTGTAACATTGGCCAAGGTGAGTCGGTATATAATGTTTACAGGTATCATGGTTCACAACGGTTTTGTTGTAAAACCTTTGGCTGGTTTGTATTAATGAAAGCTTTCTCTAGTGTTGGAGACTCCTGATAGCTGGAACTAGCGCTGGTGCCCCTGGTCCATTTATTATAAGTACAGATAGCAAACTTTGCCTATGTGTCTGTGTAGGTATATATCACTAACAAACTGTTATCGTTAATAACCAGAATGTATACAACATGAAAATACAAAGAACAGTAAAGCCACGCTAACGAATTGATAGGAACGAACTTTAGTTGTGGTTACTGTATCTGCGTCAGAGTAGACCAGTAAACCATAGTCTTTGTCTGATCATTTAAACAAGTGGGCAGACTTCAGATGGATGTCAGGACACCAGAGTAAAGCTAGAAATTGTTAATAGTTTAGCCGCACTGGTCTGAAACCTTCCGAATGTCACCCTATCAAGAAACATCAGCTACGTGTTTTGCCTGCCTGAACATGTCTTATGGGAATAGGTGGGTGAAGGTTTGGCTTATAGGCAATCTGTACCCAATTTGTATTGACACTGTGATTCATAGTCTATCATAGACAACCTACTGAAGATATGCCTACTTTTTAAGGTTGATCTAATTGTCTATTTTGTCCTGCACTAGGGCCTGAATGGAACCAGCCCACAGTGGCAGCAGCTTGCTGCCCGGCCCCTCAGTACAACCACCAGGCTAGGTGGGCCAGAGGCACCACCGGCACGTGCCGACACAACCTTCAAGGTCACCATGGTGCCTGGAGATGGAGTGGGTCCTGAGCTGATGACCGCTGTCAAGGATGTGTTCAAGGTATTCAGTCCAGTATGGTGGCTTCCCTTTCACAACACAGGCCTCGAGTGGGAATGTAGTGAACAGGGCGTTGCTGTGGGTGGCTGGACCCTCTGTTGCATTTTATCTAACCGCTTAAGTTATTTGTGCTAAATCTCAAACGGATCACTCCCTACTCCTCTCCACCCCAGTTTTGTGCATTCACGTTTAGCTTTATTGTTGTTGTTGTTGTTTTTTTTTCCCCAATTTTTCTCCCCTCCCAATTAGTCTTGTCCAATTTCCCTCTAACCCTGCCTTGTCAACATTTCAGCAACCCCCTGGACAGATGCGGGATGGTAAAGGGTGCTTGCGTGATTCACCTAAACACCGTGTCATTGAGCTGCCAATTCTTTTCGCACTGCTCATCCAACATGGAAGGCTTTAGTCAGATCATGCACGGGATGATTTTGCTCACCAATTATATTTCTGCTATTGAGCTTACAGGTGCCCCATCTGCACACAAGGAGTCGCTGGAGAGCAATGTGGTAAGGTAGATAATAGGGTTGGGCGATGTCTACTAATTTGGCATCGGACGATGTCTACAGTGAAACATCATGATGGACGATGAAATCGGGGGGCGGAGCTATACATTTTATGAACTTAAAAAATATATATTTATACATTAATCTATTAATAAAATTTATATTTATTGCACATTTGATCCCATCCTCTCCTACTCATCCGGGTTTTTCCTTA
>JACXGM010022618.1:5911-16714 GCA_016801145.1 Umbra pygmaea | reverse complement strand
AGGTGTATTTTGGTTGCTGCATAATGGTGATGTTAGTTAAGTCAACCACTGCTGTAGGTGGCACTGTTGCTAATCCAGGTCAGTGGGTGACTGGCTTCTTCTTTGGTGTCAACCACTGATTTGGAGGGGAAGTAGGCCATCTTGAAAAGGGGGAACTGGGGAATGAGCACATGGAATAAGTGTTTGGTGGGCTAGAAAATACATGGTATAGAAGTCTGGAAGTTTGTTTTGTTTGAGGCAATCTTTAATAAATATTCCCACACATTGGGATAACAGTAGTACTGGTGTGAAGATCTCGTTAGTTCTGTGCGTCCATCGGCCGTTTTGTCACAATACATATATCTTGTGTTTAGTCTGTACCTACAGGAGCAAGATAGGTCATATAGCTCCCAGACTATTTTGTGACAGGTTTTAAATGTTACTAGGTATGATGAATAGCTAACTAGGCCACAGGCTTCCACAGGCTGTATTTGTCACTCGAGATGGTTGATTGAGCTAACTAAGTAGCTGGCTATCTAGCATATATCTTGTGTTCATGCATATTGTGTGATAATTGTGATGTAATTTCAAAACTTCAGTGACAGAATATTGTTCAATCTGTACCTACTGGAGCAAGATAGGTCATATGTACAGCAGATATCCCAAGTCTCCCGGATGTCTTGAGAGTCTTCTGCATTGAAATTGGCTTTCTGCTGCCCGCAAAATATAAACAATATCCCAGCCAGTCTGGGATATTGTGTATCATATGTGGGCATCTTAAAATGCGGGAGACTCCTGGGACATCTGGGAGACTTGGGACGTCTGTGTACAGTATCTCAAAAAAATGAGTACACCCCTTACATTTTTGTAAATATTTGATTAGAACTTTTCATGTGACACTTTGCTACAATGTAAAGTAGTGAGTGTACAGCTGGTATAACAGTGTAAATTTGCTGTCCCCTCAAAATAACTCAACATACAGCAATTAAGGTCTAAACCTCTAGCAACTAAAGTGAGTACACCACTAAGGGAATCTTCAAAAGGAGGGTGGAGGAGCACAAGGTCTCTAACATCCACCAGCTCTGTGATGATGTTATGAAGGAGTGAAGGATGACTCCAGTGGCAACCTGTGAAGCTCTGGTGAACTTCCATACCCAAGAGGCAGTGCTGGAAAATAATGCTGGCCACACAAAATATTGACAGTTTGGGCCTAATTTGGACATTTTAACTTAGGGGTGTACTGACTTTTGTTGCCAGCGGTTGGCGCCTGGCTGTATACACGAAAGGTAATGTCTTTTAAACTATATTTCTAATAAATAGTCTGTACACTTACAAAGTTCTCAATGCTTCGGTTGTGTAGGGTAGGGTCCCTCATTATGCTACCGTGGAAGTGTGGTGCTATTTTGAGCCTTGTTAATGGTATAGCGATTTATTTTTACTTCCTCCATGCCCTCACAACTAGGGCTATAAGGTAACAGAGAACGTTGTACCAATGTGTTATTAACCCCTAGGTTCATTTTGCGCCGGAGTTGTCCTTTAATTGTGGGTGGTTGTGATCTAACGTTTAATTTCCTACTTGATTGGCCCTGGCTTCAGGCCCATTATTTTGCTTGCAATTTAACAATTCTCAAAGCTGGAGAATTAACATTTCAACCCCCTTCCCTAATTTTGTTTGCGTTTTGAGAAACCTTGAATGTATCTGCCCTCTGGATTTTCTAGTGCTACTAATAATATTTGTCTATTTGCCCTGCTCTAAACAGTTTTGCATGTCATTTAGCATTCAATGCTGTACAAATAAAATAATTTTGCTGATGTACTGTTAGCTTCTGTGATCTTAACATCCTTTATATATGAGCTCTCCAGCCCCCAAATTCTGTTTGTGTCCAACAAACTTTGGCACCCAAGTAACACCCATTCACAATGGCATGACTAAATTAGTAGTTTGGCGAGGGCTGTAACATTGGGCTTATTGACTCTGGCTATTGTGTCTAATGTGTTAGGTAAAGAATACAAATAACGTGTGACGGAGAGGGCAAGAGACTTATGAAGTTGGTTTATTTTGCAATATAGACAATGAACATGGCAACCAAATTTTTTATTTTCAAAATGATATAATCTACTACAGCCTACTGATTGGCTAATTCAGTATACAGTCCATATTTTCTGTAACATCCTAGTTAGCCCTTGCTAAACCACTGATGCCAGCCAGCCTGAATTCCCAAATTATCTATGTTCTGTCCAGGGACCCCCAACCTTTGGGCCCTTGTTTGTCCATTGTTTGCACCTAAAACTTAACAGATGTACAAGATCCTCCCTTCTCTTACAAACATTGGGCTCCATAGACTTTGTCTCTTTCCACCATTGCTCTTATCTGATGGTTCAGGTGTCACAAATTACCTCTGAGGTCAGCTAACAACCACTCCAGCCCCCTTAGGCTTGAACAAATATACATTTTCCTATCATCCTATAGACAGAATAAACAGATTGCAATCAATCTCATCTCAATGTCACTGCTTTCTGGGCCAAGGTGTCTCCTCCTGCTTGACTCCGTCCCCCTGTGCCCCTCATTTCTGTGTGTGTTCTTCTGAAGTCTTTGCTGGTTCATGTTTCTAAGTATGCTGGTCATGTTTAGATGTGCTGTCATCGTAGACTCAAAACTTTCCCATCTTTCAGGTCAAATAGTCTGTTATAGTTCTGTTTGGTTGAATAGTCTGTCACAGGTCAGAACCAGCATGTCCAAATATGAAAAGAAATGCCCAAAAGTCTAAACGTTAAGGTAAAAATGTAATCTCCTATTTTCCTATTATTGTTAAACAAGATTGTTTAAAGAGAAAGGGATAAAACCTCCTCCCCCATCCTTTACACACAAAAATGCATATAAAATGTTTGGAATCGCACAATATTCTCTTAAAGACATACCTGAAAAAACAACCAACCCATTTAAAACCTCTTTTAAGTCTTGCCATATTGTCTTACCAGCAATGTAAAATGCTGTCTATGCATGCACTTAATCTATAGTCATTTAGACACTACCACTAATGTCTAGCTGTCAGAAGCAGACCATAATTGACTGGGCCCAATATGACAATACCCAAAAAATAATCACAGCCCCATCGTAAAAAAAATATCAGAAGTGTTAACATGGATGAATTAATATACTCAACCCTCACCACCAAGCTTCTCGAAAATTAAAAAATGAATCTGCCATCCATCTGAAAGAAGACATCAGCATACTGAGTGTAAGCGCTATTGTTGGCAGAACCAATACCTTTATACTGTCAAATAAAACAAACTAAGGAGATTATACTTTTCTCAACTGGTCTCAATCAGACACTGCAGTGGAGGAAACCATACCTGAGTAGCCGACAAAACATTAAATTAGCACATACTTCTGTTTCGCCCTAAGTCATAACAAATACTCAGCTGTCTTTTCGTTTTGAAGAGAGTGACACTATTTAATAAAACAAGATAATGATTTCCCAATGTACCTCTACCCATGCTATTTATTGTAACACTAACTCAGTCCTGCGGTTAGTCTGCGTGAATGTGTTGACCAACTATTCAATTTAACAGAATACGGGACAACATATATTTAAACCTGGTCAACTAAACCAAGACACCGGTTAGACATCCGTTCACCATACACATAAGTCAATCACACCGGAACCACACACGCCATCACACAGTCATCCCCAACCTGTCACACATTCAATTGCAAATAAGCAATTGTCTAAACTTGTCCAATTTAAAACCCACATTTAACACTAGTCAAAACCCTAAGGCTATAACCCCAGAGTAATCTTGAAATTAAATAAATATGTGTAGTTGTGAACTTTTTAATCCTACAGACAGTAACCTACATCCAAAATTATTACCACTCTACACTCTGAGTGTTAAATCCCCCCATGTCCCAAACACTGTTTCTAAAAAATACTTTCACCAAAACAGCAGTTAACCATTACAAAAATACAATACAAAATGTATATACCCCAGGGTACAGCCCATGTTCCTAGGTTTACATATCCTAAAAAGTAGACCACAAAAAGAATGTACCCCGGTCAACCTTAAAATGTCTTCCCACCTTCTGCAGGGCAAAATGGCCGACCGTGCCTTTCTCCTCAATCACTCATTCCACTCCATAGCTACAACACTTCAGACTTGACACAAATAGACAAACCAAAACATACAACAATAGACAAAACACAAAACATAGTAGACTCCAGTAAAATATACATATTACACATCATTTCAAAACAAATTCAGTACTTCAATGCAGGTATACACATTTTGTTATGGTTTCAAATTCAAACATTAAATTCCCAAATTATTTCTCGTTCTAAAGAACAAAGCTCTTCAAACTGATAATTTCCAGATTTGTACATCGCGTTCGAAATGAGTCGGGTGATCAAGTCGTCTCAATTTGGAAGCTACAGCATATTTTAGACAATTTCATGGAAATACAGGAGCCATTTCCTTTGCACCTTATAAAGAAATTATCCAAATGTTTTACGTTTTTTAGTTTTATGAAAATGTATTAATTTCCACAGCTTAAAATTATTTTAACACCAAATTTGATTCAGAGGTTAGGTTGTCTCTACTACTTTCAATTAACTCCAAAATTTGCATGGTCTGTCCTTGCTTTAAATGTAACTAGAAGTCAGCCCTTCCATTCAAAACACTTTAGTAGCTATTGCCAAATTAAATTGTAATTATTAACATCATCCATCAATTGTCCTCATTCAAATACTTATATTTTCTCACTCCTATAGACCTGCCTTGTTTATTTTATTTTATTTCTCTGTCCAGTAGGTGTCACACTGCTAATCATCTTTAAGCTTTTCCAAGTCATTGCAGTGATTTCCTGTTTCAAATAATTGTACTGCCGTGAAGCCGTTCAATACAAGACATTATGTTTTAATGATTTATTCATCACAAATTCCCATCAATTATCTATGTTTCCAATTTGATTTCCTTTATACCAAACCCTAGAGCAGGCAATATCCTGATGTGGCCTTCTATATCTATCAACTCCTTGCAGCCTGGAAGCAGAGTCACAGAGTTACGTGGAATTCAACAATACAAGTGTTCAACCATTACCATTTATTCAGTCTAGGGACAAAATAACTGTATTTTATTTAACAAATACATCACAATGCATAATTCTCAAATAAACCTATAGATTTGCAGTGTAGTCAGTTGCAGGCTAGCGGGACTCTTGTTAATAAACCATGTCACAGCCCCCTTTAGCCATCTTCACACCCATGTACACCAACATTTGTCTCTCATGCGTAGTTCAGAAGCCAGTGTCTTTTGGTTCTGTATCGCCACCTGTCTGTGACACAACACAACGAATTACATAGAAAACATCCATGCTCTACTCTGTCACTCTATGTGTGTTGGTAGCACAAGGTAAAAAAAATTATATGGTCAAAAACATATCTTATCATTCTCTCACTTTTCCATCCTATCTTACACTTGTAATTAACTTCTCTCTCAACACTCCTGATGCAACGTTTAAACTCAACCAATTAATGTGTCAGCTTCTCTCTAGCTTGCATTTACATTAATCCATTCTTCTATAGTTCAACCAAAATCACCAGTAACCTTTTAGCTCATAGTTTTCTCACTAACCTCAAATCCTTCTCTTTTACCTCAGTGTTTGCATTCCATTAGTCCACGTAATCATAGGGGTTATCTTTTTTTGCATGTTTAAAGCTGTACAGCTTATTAAACCATTAAACTAAACATCACCAACTTCTGCGATAACCTTAACACAATAATGTTTTGCCCCGTTAGCATATCTTATACCTGCATGTATCTTTTGGAAACAAGAAAATTACCATCAACCTGTTGAAATTAGAGAGAAACTACACTTACAGATTACCTACCACAGTACAGATTAACCAAAATATTTATAAAATTTTCATCTAGTTCTATAGTTGTTATAATGTGTTCCTGCATATAGGCAATGATTTTGAAAGTTTGTGTGTAATTACCTCTAAATCAATAAATCCGTTTTACTAATGTATGCTTAAGTACAAATATATTCAACAAATCTTTCAGCACGAGAATGACACCTCTTTCAGATCTTTATCACTAAATCATAAAACAGCTACTCATCTCCTTAACAACAATACATTTCTCACTCAAAATGTATACAGTTCAGCATTCATTCAAACTCACATTCTTCCATGGGGCATGCACACCAATAGTATTTACAAAATTCACCCATGTACCAAGCACTAAATTGACCCCAAACTGGACATGATAGACACCTTGCACAGGTCCTAAGCTTAAAGGGTCATACACAACATTCCAAATGTCCACCCAATGAATTACCCTTAAAGAGCTCATATTATGCTTTTTGGCCATTTCCCTTTCCTTAACTGGGTTATTTATGTTTTTTGTGCTTGCAATAGTTTTAAAAAGTGACAATCTACAAGAAAACACTGCTCACAAACTGCTCCAAACAGCTCGATTGTAGTCAAGCCTTTACTTCCGTGACAAACTGACGTCAGCTTGTAACGGAAGTTATTGTAACGCACACCGGGACCAGGGGGTCTGTTTGGAGATCGGCATCCCCAGAATATTAAATTAGGACCTGTTTTGAAATGATGGACATTTATTTTCTTAGTTGTGTTCCGTTAGATTTATGCTGAGACGCACTGTACCTAGGTTGTTCACGGTGGTAGTCTAGCCAGCTCTATGTGCCTAATTACGCACACAGGTGTATTTCATTTATGTTTCTTAGGAGGGGTATATAGGTCAGAGTAGGCAAGTCATTGTTGTCGATTATTGTTACCTGTATGGTGTACGTTGCCTTTGTATACTCCTGTTACCTGTGAGATTGTTTATCCTTTATTAACTTCATCCGTATCCTGCAGTTGGTTCCTTCGCCATTATTACGCTTTACAGAATAATCGACCTAACATGGAAGCAGCAGGAGGAGAGAGATTTAAGGACGCTCTGGAGGAGCGCGACCGCGTGTTGCAACAACACCATAACCAGTTGTCCAATCTGGAGATCGCTATGGAGGAGGTTCTTCAGCGACTCAGAAGAATGGATGTCCCCTCTCCTGCCCCCCCCCGTCTACCAGCGCGGTCCCTCCCGTGTCTGGTCGTGGCCCTAGCGGGGTGGATCTCGCCTTACCAGAGAGGTATGATGGACACCCGGAGCGGTGTCGCAGCTTTCTGCTTCAGTGCGATCTCTACATGACCCACCGGGCCAGCCACTGCACGGACCGGGCTAAGATCGCCACCCTCATCTCCGTCCTCACAGGAAAGGCACTGGAGTGGGCTATGGCACTCTGGGAAGAGGCAGGACCCGAGACGGATAGCTATGAGGACTTTAAGGGGATGTTCAAGGCGGTCTTTGATCATCCGTCTGCTGGAAGAGAGCGGGGAGACCGGCTGTTGCACATACGCCAGGGAGCTAGGACGACAGCCGAATACGCCTTAGAATTCCGGACCCTGGCGTCTGGGAGCGGTTGGAATCAGCCCGCTCTCCTGTCGTTGTTCCGGGAGGGGCTACGAGAGGATGTTAAGCTGGAGCTTGCCTGCTGTGATGACCAGGCCAGCTTGGATCAACTGATAACGATGGGCACACACTTGGACCGGCTGTTGAGTGCCCGGAGGAGACCTTCGGGAAGCAGGTCATCGCCTGTGGGCATGTCCAGAGAAGAACCCATAGAGATGGATGCCACCCGTCTTTCTACGGCGGAGAGGAGTCGGCGCATTCGCCTCGGGTTGTGCCTCTATTGTGGCACTGAGGGACATCTCCGGGCACACTGCCCGAACGATCGTGGGGTTCTGCAGCCACCAGGTGGAGCTACGCCATCTGCTAAGAAGGTAGAACTGACTAAATCCAGTGTGGTTGTGTCCGGACTTGTGTTAACATTAGAGGTGGTTTTCTGTGCCTATGCAACCAGGAGTCCCCTCTGAGCCCACATTGACTCCGGGGCCGCGGGTAATTTTATTGATGAGGGTCTTGTTCGTTCTTTGAGTATCCCAGTGTGTGAGCTGTCTGTTCCCATCCCTGTATTGGCCGTCGACAGTCGTCCCATCGGCAGCGGGAGGATCACCAAACAAACGGTACCCATCTCCTTGGCGATAGGGAACCAGCACCTCGAACAGGTCTGTTTTTTTGTTATTCCCTCCCCAGCACATCCCGTGGTTTTAGGGATACCGTGGTTGAGTAAACATAACCCCGTCGTCGATTGGCGGAACAGGTGCATAAAGGAATGGGCAGTGGAGTGTCAAGAGACGTGTGTTCCACGGGGTCTGTATACTACCACCATTGAAAGCCCGGAGTCTCATCTTGCCCTGTCTGAGTATTTAGACTTACGTGAGGTGTTTTCCAGGGCTAAGGCTTCGCAGCTCCCGCCGCACCGACCATGGGATTGCGCCATTGAGCTGCTATCAGGAGCTGACCTTCCAAGGAGTCATGTGTACCCCCTATCCCGTGCTGAAACTGACGCGATGGAGACATACGTTCAGGAGTCCCTCGCTCAAGGGCACATCAGGCCATCAACGTCTCCCGTCTCTTCCAGCTTCTTTTTTATTAAGAAGAAGGACGGGGGTCTCCGTCCGTGTGTGGATTATCGCTCCCTCAACAAAATAACGGTAAAGTACAAGTATCCGTTACCGTTAATCCACAGCGCCATCGAGAGGATGCATGGAGCCAGGTATTTCACCAAGCTGGACCTCTGGAGTGCGTACAATCTGGTGCGCATCAGGAGAGGGGATGAGTGGAAGACGGCGTTCAGCATGACTTCCGGCCATTATGAGTACTGTGTCATGCCATATGGCCTAGCCAACGCTCCCTCAGTGTTCCAGGCCTTCATAAATGAAGTATTTAGGGACTTGTTAACCAGTCATGTGTTGGTGTACATAGACAACATTTTAATCTATTCTCCCACCTATGTCTCCCATGTCCAGCACGTCCGAGAGGTGCTGGGTAGGTTGCTGAAACATTGCCTTTACGCAAAAGCTGAAAAATGTCTGTTCCATCAACCCTCGGTCTCCTTCCTGGGATATGTCATCACTGACAAGGGCTTGGAGATGGAGGTGGATAAAGTCGAGGCGGTGACTTCCTGGCCGATCCCCACCACGGTGAGGGAAGTTCAAAGATTTCTTGGGTTTGCGAATTACTACCGTCGCTTTATAAGGTCATTCAGCACGGTGGCCGCCCCCTTATCTGCCCTGCTGAAGGGAGGTCCTCACCGCCTGTCCTGGACCCCGGAGGCGGACAAGGCTTTCCTAGACTTGAAGGATTTTTTTACAACTGCGCCCATCCTTCATCACCCTGATCCTACCCTCCCATTCATCCTGGAGGTAGACGCCTCTGAGGTAGGACTGGGTGCCGTTCTATCCCAACGGCAGGGTAAGCCCCCTAAAATGTATCCTTGTGCCTTCTTCTCCAAGAAGTTGTCAGCAGCTGAGCGGAACTACGATGTCGGGGATCGGGATCTCCTGGCCATCGTGGAAGCACTAAAGAGATGGCGGCACTGGTTGGAGGGGGCTTCCCACCCGTTCCTGATATGGACGGACCACAGGAACCTGGAGTACCTAAGGGTGGCGCGGAGGTTAAACTCCCGGCAAGCAAGGTGGGCGTTATTTCTAACCCGCTTTGACTATACACTCTCCTACAGGCCGGGCACGCGTAACGGAAAGGCGGACGCATTGTCTCGGCTGTTTGAGGGGGAGGAGCGGGAGAACCCGGTGGCTACGGTGATTCCACCTGCGCGAATCGTGGCTCCCATTGTGTGGGAGGTGGATGAGGACATTCGACGCGAGCAGGTAACGGATCCCCCTCCGCCTAACTGTCCTGAGGGACTTCTATACGCTCCTGACAATTACAGGGACCGCCTTCTGACATGGGCACATACCTCGCTATCTGCTGGCCATCCGGGTATCACGCGCACCCTGCAAGCTCTCCAGAAGAAATATTGGTGGCCCCATATGGCCCAGGATGTTCGGCGATACGTAGCCTCCTGCTCCGCATGCGCCCAGATTACCAGTCCAAAACATCTCCCTTTCGGTAAGCTGCGGCCGCTTCCTATTCCACACCGACCCTGGTCACACATAGCTGTTGATTTCATCACAGATCTGCCTTTATCCCAAGGGTGTACAACAGTGTTGGTGGCGGTAGACAGGTTCTTTAAGTCCTGTAGGCTTGTTCCGTTACCAGGGTTACCTACCGCCATGCAAACAGTGGAGGCTCTGTTCACCTTCATGTTCCGGATATATGGGTTGCCAGAGGAGATCGTGTCGGATCGGGGGCCGCAGTCCACCTCCAGGGTGTGGAGGTCCTTTATGGGCAGGTTGGGAGTAGCGGTGAATTTGACGTCTGGTTACCACCCTCAAGCTAACGGTCAGGCGGAACGTACGAACCAGGAAATAGGCCGGTTTCTTCGGACCTATTGCAGGAATCGAGCTGGGGAATGGGCTGATGTACTGCCCTGGGCGGAATATGCCCAGAACTCCCTGCGGAGGGACGCAACAGCACTAACCCCTTTCCAGTGTGTTTTAGGGTATCAACCTCCCCTGGTACCTTGGCATCCTGATGACTCCCGTATTCCCGCTGTGGACGGTTGGTTTCGCCGAGCGGAGGCCCTGTGGTCGGCGGCTCACACTCGTCTCCAACGGGCAGTTCGGCGCTTTCAGCGGCAGGCGGATAAACGGCGGAGCGAGGCGCCTTCTTGGCAACCGGGTGATCAGGTCTGGGTGTCGACGAGGGACATGAAGTTGCGCACCCCGTGCAGGAAACTCGCACCCCGTTTTCTGGGTCCATTTCCCATCCTCCGTAAGGTGAATGATGTGACGT
>JACXGM010022617.1:0-11086 GCA_016801145.1 Umbra pygmaea | reverse complement strand
ATGAAATTACCATTACGGTCCTCTCCGAAAATTAAATGCTTGTTGTCAATCACTGTGTGTTGTTTTTAAGGTAACCTTATTTTGTCGGCTATAATGCATCAGGAGCATGATGAATTATAGCCGATAAAATAATATATGCTTCCCAATACGATAGCGTTATACGTTTCTGTACATGGAAAAATGAAAGCGCAAGTTAATATCACAGTCACCATAAATGTTCAAGGCTTGTCATTTTAAATGACGAACACGTTGCAGATGCAAAACAGACAGCCGGTATATTTCGCTCCTCATTACCTACATCTCCCCACCTTTCAAAACGAAGCGCCAGGCTCTGGTTGCGCGTGTTAACGCACCACGTGATTTAACTACTATAGGCTATATATACGTAAAAAATTAAAAATACTTCTTAACCGTTTAACTGATAGTAATAATCGGTTAAACGTTTTAGTTTCGGTTAACGGTTAAACGGTCAATATGAGCATCCCTAGTTACACCCTTACACTGAAATGGATTACATTAATTTTTTCCCTCAAAATTCTACAAACAATACCCCATAATGACACCGTGAAAGAAGTGGGTTTGAAATCTTAGTAATTTATAAAAAATTAAAAAATGTGCATAACTATTGTGCCATTTCTTACGACGTATTTTTCTACGTTTTTAAAATCCCATATATTTTTCACTTTCAAAAATTGTTGGTCTTGCAGGATGTTGTCCTACTTCATTGCAGAGTTGTTATTTTGTCCTTTTCACTTCCTACTCCCTGTCTGGGATGTGTTGAGTAAAAAAACGACCGTCTAAAAACATTTCTGTCTGTGTTTAACCCACAGGGATGAGCCACCACTCATTGTTTTCATCTAAACTTCCTTTTTCCAGCGGTACCAAACTTAGTTGCTAGCATCTACGGTTCGCGAGGTAATCATTATTGGTGATCTAGAGCGTCAGGAGACTGTTATACAAGGGAACATTTCACAGAAATAAATATAATAACACTAATGAAAATACTAACTAAAGTAGCCACTTCATGGCTGGCATTATGTTAAAACCCAAACACATGAATGTCCACTCTGTTACTACCCTGGAAACTACTCTCCAGACCAACACTACCTGTTCCAGGGCATTCAGGCTTGCTGCTCCACAATGTCGGACCCACGCAGATACTCCAACTCGTTGACGGGGATTATTACAATCGTGTAGTACTCCTTTTGCCTATCTGCCACCTATAGAACCTTCCTTGGAGTCGTACTTCATCATACTGTAGGTCATACACCTCTGCTCAGGAACAGTCTTATGTAAATACAAACTTGAGTATTATACTTCACTTTCTGTCATAACCCGCAGTGTCAACTATGACTCTGGGCTCTTTACCCAGTAGAAGACATTTTCTCTGGGCTCTTTACCCAGTAGAGGACATGACTCTGGGCTCTTTACCCACTAGAGGACATGACTCTGGGCTCTTTACCCAGTAGAGGACATGACTCAGGGCTCTTTACCCACTAGAGGACATGTACATTCTGTAGCCAAGTTGATTTATAGTTTTTTTTGTCATGTTTGAAATGGGAATTTTTTTCCCACCCAATTTGTCATGTCCACTACCCCAGAACAGAAAAGAATCAGGCTCTGGCCATTGTAGGTTAGGAGTGGAATACACCTTCCACTTCTTCATAATCAAGTTTTTAAATTCTTGTAATATAGTTTTACATTGTTTATGTTTGTCTGTATGACAAAGCATTTAATGGGTTAGTTTTTGTTGTGTAAACGTGATATCAGTGGAATCACATGACTGTGTAAACACTAGTTTACGATGAAAAGTAAGTGTTAAATGAACTAAGTGACTTGAATGAGCACAATGTGTCCATGACAATTAAGTAGTTGCCTTGACCCCCACAGTCCTATTTTTTTAATACATGGGACAAACATGTTACATGGTTTCCTGAAAGCTGTCATGGACATTCTCTAAACTTTGAAACTTGTTTAGCTAATTGAGGAATCTTGTGATCATTGTCTTCTAGCAGTGTCATAACTAAACAAACTAGTAATACTTGTGTTAGGGGGGTGATTGGGTGTGTTTGTAGGCTTTGATTACTCAGCGCAGATCAGTGAAATCAGCCTTCAATTTATTTTACCTCTGTGCCATTTAGCAGAAGCTCTCATTCACAGCCACTTTATGTGATAAGTGCATACATTTCTACAGTGCGTACGTTTCTACGGTGCGTACGTTTCTACGGTGCGTACATTTCTACAGTGCGTACGTTTCTACGGTGCGTACGTTTCTACGGTGCGTACATTTCTACAGTGCGTACGTTTCTACGGTGCGTACGTTTCTGCGGTGCGTATGTTTCTGTGGTGCATACGTTTCTGGAGTGCATATGTTTAAATACTGGTCCCTGTGGGAATTGAACCCACATCCCTGCCATTGCAACTTGTACTTTTTAAAATTATTTTAATCATTCTTTAATACATTTGTGTAAGTGAGGATTTAACATATGTTACCATCCAGGTGAAGACATTAGTTTCTCACATATAGTGAACACACACCAACATTCTGACACACATCGACTTCAGGGGATTTCTCTCTGGAGTTGTCTGCCCTGAGAAATCGCAGGCAGGGGGGGTCTGTGAGCACGTTCCTCACCCCAGCACCCCCCACACCACTGCGGCTGTTACGCAACATGTCTGCCTCGGCGAGACAAGGACCATCCCCCTGACAGCTCGGTCATGATGGTGAGGTTGGTGCTACGGCAACAGGGCATTTATCCTTGTTTTTTTTCATCCTCCATCCTACCTCATTCAGCCATGATGAAACCCGAGGCGTTTTGTTTGTTCTCAGAAACGAGAGATGAAGCACGTTGCTGCAGGTGACTGAGTGATCGTGATATCCTGCAATCGTCTCGTTATGGACTTTATTCATGCACAATATTGCGATGTATTAAACATATTTGTATGCTCAGTTTTGTTGATTTAATCCGATATTAAGGGGTCAAATATAGCCTTATAATGTCGATAACTGCTGGTTTGTAGAATTGTATTCATCTGATGTAAGAATGTGTTGTGAGATTGGTATTTTAATTGTACTTGTAGCTGCTAGCGTGTGGCTTAACTCCATACAGCTGTCAACCATCATTTAAATTAACCAATCACAATGAATTCCATGAGACTTTCACACCTCTCTGCCTGTACACACAACTTACCCTCTTGTTTTCCAGAGTGATTGACAGATCGACTGATTGGTTATGATACATCATACTTGACAGCTCTGTTGCAATATCTTGGAAATAGTGTCCCAACAATGGCGTTGCAAACACATTTCTTTAGACTCTTTCCTTGTAAGGTGTAAATATTTTTCAGGGTGGTATGGGTGTTTTCGTGGAGTACAGGGTTAGGGGTTATGTAAGGACTGATTTGGTTATGCTATAAAATGTATAGAAATGGGTATAAATAAAATGACCAAAATGGGCTTGTAATCTGATAGATGGGGAACTTGATGCTATCATTTCCATGGTGATGTAGAATGTGTTCAAACAAAGCTAACTGAAGTGGCACATGCAGTGGAATGCATTTGTTGTGATGTCATTTGACTGGGTTCAACCAATCACAGCACAGATTGATGGGTATGTCACAAGGTTCTAAGAAACCAGATTGAAGTTTCCCATCCCGGGCTACAACAATACAAATGGAAGAAGCAGGAATGTGCCAATTCTGTTTTATTATACAACTGAACAATTCACAGAAATAAATATAACACTAATGAAAATACTAACTAAAGTAGCCACTTCATGGATGGCATTATGTTAAATCCCAAACACATGAATGTCCACTCTGTTACTACCCGGAAACTACTGTCCAGACCACCCCTACCTGTTCCCGGGCATTCAGGCTTGCTGCTCCACAATGTTGGACCCACGCAGATACTCCAACTCGTTGATGGGGATTACTACAATTGTGCAGTACTCATCATCCTCTCCATCACTGTAAATCCACCACCTAGAGTACCTTCCTTGAAGTCATAGTTCATCATAGCTCATACACAACAATCATTGAAAATTTGTCTTCATTTATTTCATTTAGTTCCGCTGCAACTGTTTCTTCTTGTGAGCATTGATTAGTGGTGTCCGAATAGTAAGTTTATGCACAACTGCAAGCCTCTGGAGGATCCTACACCATGAGGTTTGCAGGACTCCAGAGGCACCAGCAGCTTTAATTATCTGTTTGCTGCTTTGTAATAGAATTTTAGCAGCTGCTCTCTTAATCCAATGAATTTGTCTGGCAGTAACCTTACTCATTATGCCTTTATCTGCACAAACCTGTCTGATGTGAATACGAACTTGAGAATTATACTTCTCTTTCTGTCAACTCAGTATCAACTATGACTCTGGGCTCTTTACCCAGTAGAGGACATGACTCTGGGCTCTTTACCCAGTAGAGGACATGACTCTGGGCTCTTTACCCAGTAAAGGACATGACTCTGTGCTCTTTACCCAGTAGAGGTCGGACATGTACATTCTGTAGCCAAGTAGATTTAATGTTTATTTTTATCATGTTTAAAATTGAATTTTTCCCACCCAATTTGTCATGTCCACTACCCGAGAACAGAAAAGCATTAGGCTCTGGCCATCTTAGGTTAGGAGTTGAATGCACCTTCCACTTCTTCATAAGCATTTTGGACATGTTTTGAAGGCCTAAACACAAAGTTTAAATTCTTGTAACATACTTTTACATTGTTTATGTTATTCTTTCTGTATGACAAAGCATTTAATGAGTTAGTTTTTGTTGTGTGAACGTGATATCAGTGGAATCACATGACTGTGTAAACACTAGTTTACGATGAAAAGTAACTAAGTGTTAAACGAACCAAGTGACATGAATGAGCACAATGTGTCCATGACAATAAAGTAGTTGCCTTGACCCCCACAGTCCTATTTTTTTAATACATGGGACAAACATGTTACATGGTGTCCTGAAAGCTGTCATGGACATTCTCTAAACTTTGAACGCATTGTCTGTGGCCTCTTGTTTAGCTACTTGAGGAGTCTTGTGATCATTGTCTTTTAGCAGTGTCATAACTAAACAAACTAGTAATACTTGTGTTAGGGGTGTGATTGGGTGTATTTATAGGCTTTGATTACTCACTGTGTTTATAGGCTTTTTGATTTTACTTACCCAATAGAGGACATGGCTCCGGGCCCTTTACCCAGTAGAGGACATGGCTCCGGGCCCTTTACCCAGTAGAGGACATGGCTCCGGGCCCTTTACCCAGTAGAGGACATGGCTCCGGGCCCTTTACCCAGTAGAGGACATTGCTCCGGGCCCTTTACCCAGTAGAGGACATGGCTCCGGGCCCTTTACCCAGTAGAGGACATGGCTCCGGGCCCTTTACCCAGTAGAGGACATGGCTCTGTTATTTGGACCATGGTGTGTCTTTTGATTTAAAGGGCTTTATAGACATAGAAAAATGTGTTTACATTACTAAAGCAAGTAGAGGGAATTATAACAATTACTGAATTAAAACAATCTGACATACTAAGTGAACATTACACACAAGGCATTTCTTTATTGATATAAGCCATTTTACTTTGTATTAAAAGTTAGCATGATCTGAAGGAAATGTAATCATAAATTTGGCAGAAGGCAGGAAGTGCAGATCCATTCCCACTGTGCAGATCAGTGTTCTTGGTTTGGCTCTAGATTGGCTTTATCTTGATCTATTCACTTCTCCATTTTCTTTATTAACATTTAAATTTAAAGGTCTGTATTGGCTTTGGAAGTGAAAAATAGGAAGTACAAATTTAAGAATATTCTAAAATTAAACATGTGAACATTACCCAAACATTTAAATAATATGACTGCATTTGAAATGTTATTCGGATTGTGAAGTACTGTTCAAATATGCACATAGTTAAACTATGAACGGCAAGGAAAATATGTGTAGATTTATGTATTCAATTGTTGCTCCACTGGCTGGTTGGCTTCCTTGTGGCACTGCGTCAAGCCTGCTTAATTAGTTAAATTTTTGGGGGTTTTAATTCATGAATTTATTGTTTTTTTAAGAATGTATTTTGTTATTTCTCCTTTTTGTTATTTATTCTCTCTCTTCCCAATACCCTCTAATCCTGCCTTGTTGGATGCTCTGCAACTCCCTGGACAGATTTGTGGGATGGTGAGGGACACAAACATGGTTCATCCAACCACAGGTCACCCAGCCACCAATTTATGTTTGCACTGTTCACTCAACACGGAAGCCTTTAGTCTGATCATGCACGGGATGATTACGTGCAGACTATTGTTTTGTGATTGAATTTAGAGGCGCCCGATCTGAATACAAGGAGTCGCTGGAGAACGACGTGGTAAGATGGAAAATCTAATTTATCTAACCCAAATTCCTGCCGGCGCTATGCCAATTTTTAGCTGCCTCATGCAGAAGGCCCGGGGAAAGTCAGAACTAATTGACAGGCTTGAACACATTACCATCGTGACAGATTGTCCTGCAATGCAGCGACTTAGCCCACTACGCCACGTGGACCCCTGGGAATTTATTAATATTTGGTATGTTTAATTCTTCTGTCACAATTCTGTCTTCTTTCACTCTTGTGATGTCAAAATTGTAGTTACTACTTTTTGCAGTGTCTGGATTAGATGCTAAACTACATTTCGTTGTTATGTTTTTGTAATATGCTCAATGACAATCTAATTTATTTAAATCTCCTACATGATTTTAGTCGTATTACTTATTCAACCATGGTGTCGAATATCTGACTGTTTGAACCAATTTTTTTAATACCTGTAACTGTACATTTTTAGTCTGAGCTGCTCTTTCATACCGTTAGCACAGCCATCAGTGTGATTGGGAAATGAACAGATGTAATGAGGGAGCTTAAAGTCAGGAGACATCTTGGCTACGAAACTACAGAAAATTCTAACTGTCCAGGGCTCTACAGTGCCCCCATGTCACGAGAATTTGTTCCCAAAAATAGACATGTGAGACAAGGAAAAATGATTTACGAGCAAGTAAAAATTACAACCTACAATAATGCATTTTTCCCCCGCTTCTAATTGTTAAAAAAACTACAACTCCCAAAATCTGCAAGGAGTCATGCGCCAACTGCAGTAGTTTTCTGTGACAACGCAGTGCAGTCAAAGTGAGAGAAATGTGGGAAAAACACTGAAAAAGAAAAAGTATAAATTCTGTGTTACATGAACATTTTTCAATGCGCTTCTAAATTTCTTTGTGTGCTCTGACAGTTTTTTATTTAGGAGTACATGTACAACTTGGGAAAAAAGTTAGCGTAGAGCGCTGCTGTCTTGAGGACTGAACAGGACTGAACAAGACTTAGCTAAGCTAGCCAGCTAATGCTAATTATGCTAATTGACTAACATTACATTTTGCTCTCTCTCTCCAACTGCATTCAGATTAAACTGCAAACTTGCAGAGCCTGTTTGGGTGCACGTTGTAACATACTTCTCGGTATCTTCTAATCCTGTCATTTAATACCATCATGCATTGCGTTAGTGAAGTCCCCTAGTTAGCAGTATGTATGGCGTCTCTAACTGTATGCTACCACTCCACTCTGATCCGTCAACACCTGAGCGTCACTAGAACGTGATTCGAGACCAATATGCTTGTAAAGTTTCAAAATGTCATCGATTCTGGGGTTTAGTGGCACATCCACACTCATGTAGGACCTTTAGACTGCAGCCCGTCTCTGGAGGCACCTCTTTTTCTAAGGACGCTTCAACTGTTTAATGTTTAATAAGTTTCATGAATGATGCAGAGTTTCCATTGGCTTGAGGTGAGTGGAAAAGCAAAGCAGGTTGACCCAGTACCCATCAAAACAACATCAACTGACCAGGCGGGATACACACATGCGCACACACACACGCACACACACACACTGCCACAGCCTGTCTCCATCAATATCACCAGATCCGTCTATGGGACCCTGGGGGGTGGAGGTCGTGTTTCACACGTGGCATGTGTCTTCTCCCTGTGTGAGAGAAACACGCAGCCTCGCGGCTGTTCTCCCTGAATGAGACTGTCAGAGAGGCACAGTAGCAGCTGACCTGACCGCCTCAGTCCTCAGACTGCCTGCTATTAACATGTCAGCAGTGTATTCACTTGGCACCTCAGCCTTCCCAGAACCTATGGTACATCAGGGACTGGCAGTGCCGGCCCGAGCCTTTTGGGGGCCCTAAGCAGAATTTGATTTGGGGGCCCCCTCCTACCATGCAGATTTACCTGTGCATTCGTTTGGGGGCCCCCGGGTGGCCAGGGGGCCCCAAGCAGCCGCTTAGTTCGCTTATGTCAGGGGCCGGCCCTGGGGACTGGCAGCTTTTATGGAATTTTTTTTCAACCAGAGCAGAAAAGTATAATCTGTGAGAAGGAGCACACTTACAGCAGTGTGTCTCATGGTATGGTCAACTTGAGAAGGAAAAACAAACAACTATTGTCTTTATTTCACTACACAAACGTTTACCTTGAATGTGTGTATTGAAGTACTGCACATACTTTAAGAAAATGCAATTGTAAAATAATTAAAAATTGTTACAGAAAGATAGACGGTGTCTGCTGTTCCGATTTCTCTCATTCTACCTTTTTGTCTGATGTCACATCCTTTATCTCTTTGTCTGATGTCACATCCTTTATCCCTTTGTCTGATGTCACATCCTTTATCCCTTTGTCTGATGTCACATCCTTTATCCCTTTGGCTGATGTCACATCCTTTATCCTTTTGGCTGATGTCACATCCTTTATCCCTTTGTCTGATGTCACATCCTTTATCCCTTTGTCTGATGTCACATCCTTTATCCCTTTGTCTGATGTCACATCCTTTATCCCTTTGTCTGATGTCACATCCTTTATCTCTTTGTCTGATGTCCCATCCTTTATCCCTTTGTCTAATGTCCCATCCTTTATCCCTTTGTCTGATGTCCCATCCTTTATCCCTTTGTCTGATGTCACATCCTTTATCCCTTTGTCTGATGTCACATCCTTTATCCCTTTGTCTGATGTCACATCCTTTATCCCGTTGACCACAATAGATGCCTTTGCAAGGTAAATGTGATTATGTTCTCGGTTGTAGCAAAAACCAAAAAAATAAGACGGCCAGTGGAGTCTGAATAGGGATGTGATACACTTATAGTCTCAAAGAAGTTCACTTAGTGATTGTCTACACTTTTCCTACAAATCGACCTATACAAGCTACCACTTTTTCTTAACACATTTTTTTGCAATAGCACATGTACATAAGTATTCACAGCCTCTGCTCAATACTTTGTTGAAGCACCTTTGGCAGAAATTACAGCCTTAAGTCTTTTCGAGTATTATGCTACAAGCTTGGCACCTGTTTTTGGGTAGTTTCTCTCATTCTTCTTTGCAGGACCTCTCATGCTCCATCAGGTAGGACGGGGAGCATCGGTGCACAGCCATTTTCAGATCTTTCCAGAGATGTTCAATCCGTTTCAAGTCTGGGCTCTGGCTGGGCCACTCAAGGACATTCACAGAGTTGAACTGTTATCTTGGCTGTGTGCTTAGGGTCGTTGTCCTGTTGGAAGATGAACCTTTGCCCCAGTTTGAGTTCCAGAGCGCTCTGTAGCAGGTTTCACCAAGGATATCTCTGTACTTTGCTGCATTCATCTTTCCCTCAATCCTGACTAGTCTCCCAGTTCCTGCCGCTGAAAAACATGCCAACAGCATGATGCTGCCGCTACCATGTTTTACCATGATGAGCGGTGTCTGGTTTCCTCCAGACATGATGCTTGCCATTCAGGCCATAGAGTTCAATCTTTGTTTCATCAGACCAGATAATCTTGTTTGTCATGGTCTGAAAGTCCTTCAGATACTTTTTGGCAAACTCCAGGTGGGCTCTCGTGCCTTTTACTATAGGAGTGGCTTCTGTCTGGCCACTCTACCATACAGGCCTGATTGGTGGAGTGCTGCAGAGATGGTTGTTCTTCTGGAAGGTTCTCCTCTCTCCACAGTAAAATGCTGGAGCTCTGTCAGAGTGGCCATGGGGTTCTTGGTCACCTCCCTGACTAAGGCACTTCTCCCCCAATCGATCAGTCTGGCCGGGCGGCCAGCTCTAGGAAGAGTCCTGGTGGTTCCAAACTTCTTCCATTCATGGATGATGGAGGCCACTGTGCTCATTGGGACCTTCAATGCTGCAGATATTATTCTGTAACCTTCCCCCGATCAGTGCCTCAATACAATCCTGTCTTGGAGGTCTACAGACAATTCCTTGGACTTCATGGCTTGGTTTTTGCTCTGACATTCACTGTTAACTGTGGGACCATATACAGACAGGTGTGTGCCTTTCCAAATCATGTCCAATCAACTGAATTTACCACAGGTGGACTCCACAGGTTGTGGAAACATCTCCAAGGATGATCAGTAGAAACAGGATGCACCTGAGCTCAATGTTGAGTGTCATTGCAAAGGCTGTAAATGCTTTTTTAGTTTTTATTCAAACACACCCTTTTTCACATTGACATTATTGGGTATTGTTTGCAGAATAGTGAGAAATTAATTTAATTTCAGAGTAAGGGTGTAACATAACAAAATGTGGAAAAAGTGAAGCGCTGTGAATACTTTCCGGATGCACTGTATTTTCTTTAAAGTTAATAGTTCATGGAAAACTTTGGCAATGGCTATTAATCTTCTTGGGCAATTCTCTAAATGCTTCTTGTTTTTATTAAAATAACATGAGGGATAAATTAAATAAATGTATAGTAATGTTGATTATTACATCACTTTTCCAACAAGCCAAATCATTACATAATACAACACAATATTTGTTGCTGCAGTATTATTATCTTCTTTCAGTTTTCTGACTCAAATTAAAATCCAACATGTGGTTAGTGGATCATACAAATGTATCACTAACCAGGCCTCATAAATAATGAACCCAGGAGATTAGGTCAAAAACACACATACAGACGCACACAGACACGCGCCACAAACTTCCTATTATCTCCTCAAGAAGGCAACAAACACTTCTCATACAAAGACTGGTGTCATTTACTTCTGCAGACACACACACACACACACACACACACACACACACACACACACACACACACACACACACACACA
>JACXGM010022616.1:0-16615 GCA_016801145.1 Umbra pygmaea | reverse complement strand
CAGGTAATTAAAAGAAATCCAGGGCATGTTGAACTTGCTTCGTAGTATAGGCCCCTGGCACAGGCTTGACCCAAACGTAATTCGGATTTTGTGGCCACAGCAGATTAAACCGACACTTATTCCCATTTCAGACGACAAACTAGGCTAGGCTACGTATTAGTAGGCTACTACCTTTGCTCTGTACCTCGCTTGCCTAGTAACCATAGCAACAGGTGTACACACTTTCACGCTTTCTGAAATTTTTAAGATGTGGAGCGCGAGAAGCACTGAACTTTATGATGCATTATTCTTTATTAGCCTAAATTTTATTTTGTTAAGGTATTAATTTAATCCTAGGAAAGGCAAAAAATTTTAAGAGCATTGTCTTTCAATCATAGTTTGAATATACCAGAAAGGGACTTCATAGCCGCCAAAACTGCTGGCATACTTCGACTATTGTTGGCTGCGATACCAGACCTGTCCCTGATCTCCCGCTGAAAGGTCCCAATGTAGAGAGCGTGCATTAAGGTCCTCCAGATCTGCCATCGCTTCGACTAAAGGATTGCCAAAGCACTTGTTTAAATTGTATATATATATATATATAAATTATTTGATTGAAATTGTTGTTTGCCTAATTTCTGCCCTCAAGTTCTAGGCCACCCCAAACTGAAAGGGATAAAATAAACCACTTAATAGCAATATGGTGTATATAAGTAATTCGTAATTCTGAAATGTAATTTGCAATATGGGGTAGTTGCGATGCAGACACATTCATCAATGATCGCTGGTTCAACAATTCACTGAACTGGGTGGTTATACCATGAACAGCGCTAGTCACACTATAGAATTTGCGTACACGAAGTCAGACCAGACGTGAGATTTTATCGCAGCCTACGATCACGTTCAAATTGATAAATCCCTTGCTTTGCGTAGGAATCGCTGTAAGCCCGTTGTACACCTGTTTTAGGTTGCAAGTTTTATAAATGAGGGCCAACGTGACCACCCAAATGTACTGTGGTTCATGGAAAATAACGTCAATCAATTAGACATACAAGTGCGTTTGTTTTTGAAAATGGCTACGACAGAGGATTTTGACAGCGAGGGCAGTGACATTGAGTAGGAAGATAGTGAGGAGTTTGATAATGAGGAGGTGGTAGAGGATGGGTTTGATGATTACATGCCGGATGATCCTTTGGATAAAGCACAGGAGTAGGATTTGTGGGACACAGAAGGAGAGGAGGAGGAGGATTGCTTTCACGGATTCCAGGTAGACTGGAGAACTGAGGGTTACCTGCTGCGCAAGGCAAAGCAGTTCACCCGCAAACCGGGATTGAAACAGCCGATCCCCATGAATGCTAGCCCCCTGGAAGTTTCTTTGTGTATTTTTACTGATGAGCTTTGGGACAGAAACTAATCAGTATGCTGAACAGACGTGCGGCCATGGCAAGGGACCGTTTCGACATGATCTGGAGGAAACGACTTGTGTATCTTTTATTTTATAATGAATAAATAGCATAATTAATATTAATATAATTATGGTGATGATGGTTGATATTGATAATAATAAATACAATAATGTTAATATATAAATATAATACTGGCATAATGAATAAATAAACTAATAAATAGTTATACAATAATGGCATAATGAATAAATAGCATAATAAATAGTAATACAATAATGGCATAATGAATAAACTACAATAAATATAAATATACACAAATAACCTAATAAATATAAATAATAAGTGTGAGTGTGTCAGTGTGTGTGTGTCAGTCAGTCAGTCTGTCTGCCTGTCTGTCTGTCCGTGAAAGGATAATGCTGTTCAACAGCCAAAGAGGAGATATGTGAGCCATGGAGCTCAGAGACTGAGACTGTTCCCAGTTCAACCTGAGGACTTTCCCCACCTCTATCTCATAACAAGATGCCTTGTTTAGTGTGTTGGGTTGTTTAAAATGTGATTTCTTATATTTTATATAATTGATTGATTTATTTTTTATGCTCTATTATTATATAATAAAACCTGTGATTCCTACCTTTAAAATGAATTTCATTTCATGTTTCTATGTGCAACAGAGGCTTAGATATTAAGGTTTTGGTATACGTGGACAATTCTTAGAATTTTTCAGAAAACCCTCAGGAGATTAGGATATTCATCCTAGAATAACATAGGTTTCTATAGGCGTTTTTAGCAGGTGTTTTAGGCATCAATGGGTTAAGGAGATATAAGACTTGTATATATATAACCTAAAAAACTGAGGGTGTAAGCCATGTTTTCCTTTTGACATTCAATTTCATTTGAGGTACAAAAAGGGCTAGCTGAGTAATCAAGCTAACAGCTTTTGCTACTGGCTGTTTACATCACATTATGACTAATAATTATCTCGTTTTCATAGCTATTTTAAAACTGAGATATTTGCTAGAACCCCAACATTCTATGCTTTAAGGACATATTAGAGTATTACATTCGTGACCGTTGATTTTATTCCTTAATGTATTTTGTATGAAGTGAAAACAAAATCATCATTTTTTTCAAGACGCGTAGCTGACATGAAGTAGTCGTAACGTTGTGAATTTTATAGCTACACTAAAACCGAGTTATTTGCTAGAATCCCAAGATTCTAAACTTTATGGACATATAAGACATGTATATATAATCCAATAAATGACGGTGTTAGCCTTGTTTCTAGTTTGACATTCCATTTAATTTGAGGCACATGTGTACAAGGCATGTAGCTCACATTATGAGCTTTTATTATTATTAAAATAATTATTATTTTGTTATAGCTACTATAAAATGGTGACATTTGCTACATTCCTAAGTGTCTAAGCTTTCTGTATATAACATGTATATATAACCTAAAAATTGGACGTGTGAACTGTGATTCTAGTCCATTTTTTATTTGGAGGGGGGAATCTCCCGCGGGCGGGATACTGCATGTGAAGTGGTTAACTAAAGGAACTTGTTAGCCATCCAGATTTTTATTTTTTTCAAACAGTCTAAAAGAGGCTGTATGGAGTTGCCAGATTTAAGTGGGATGTACAGTTGGGAGTCATCTGCATAAAAATGGAATGAAATATACAGGTCCTTCTCAAGAAATTAGCATATTGTGATAAAGTTCATTATTTTCCATAATGTAATGATAAAAATTTAACTTTCATATATTTTAGATTCATTGCACACCAACTGAAATATTTCAGGTCATTTATTGTTTTAATACTGATGATTTTGGCATACAGCTCATGAAAATCCAAAATACCTCTCTCAAAGAATTAGCATATTTAATCTGACCAATAAAAGAAGTGTTTGTAATACAAAAAAAGAAAAAGTCAACCTTCAAATAATTATTTTCAGTTATGCACTCAAAACTTGGTCGGGAATCCTTTTGCAGAAATGACTGCTTCAATGCAGCGTGGCATGGAGGCAATCAGCCTGTGGAACTGCTGAGGTGTGATGGAGGCCCAGGATGCTTCGATAGCGGCCTTAAGCTCATCCAGAGTGTTGAGTCTTGCGTTTCTCAACTTCCTCTTCACAATATCCCACAGATTCTCTATGGGGTTCAGGTCAGGAGAGTTGGCAGGCCAATTGACCACAGTAATACCATGGCCAGTAAACCATTTACCAGTGGTTTTGGTACTGTGAGCAGTAACAGAAATCTTCATCTCCATGAAGGTTTTCAGCAGATGGAAGCATAATATGCTCCAAAATATCATGACAGCTAGCTGCATTGACCCTGCCCTTGATAAAACACAGTGGACCAACACCAGCAGCTGACATGGCACCCCAGACCATCACTGACTGTGGGTACTTGACACTGGACTTCAGGCATTTTGGCATTTCCTTCTCCCCAGTCTTCCTCCAGACTCTGGCACCTCGATTTCCAAATGACATGTAAAATTTGTTGTTGTTTTGTTGTGCTGCTTTTCTGTAGCCCAGGTCAGGCGCTTCTGCCGCTGTTTCTGGTTCAAAAGTGGCTTGACCTGGGGAATGCGGCACCTGTAGCCCATTTCCTGCACACGCTTGTGCACGGTGGCTCTGGATGTTTGTACTCCACACTCAGTCCACTGCTTCCGCAGGTCATCCAAGGTCTGGAATCGGTCCTTCTCCACAATCTTCCTCAGGGTCCGGTCACCTCTTGTCGTTGTGCAGCGTTTTTTGACACACTTTTTCCTTCCCACAGACTTCCCACTGAGGTGCCTTGATACAGCACTCTGGGAACAGCCTATTTGTTCAGAAATTTATTTCTGTGTCTTACCCTCTTGCTTGAGGGTGTCAATGATGGCCTTCTGGACAGCAGTCAGGTCGGCATTCTTACCCATGATTGTGGTTTTGAGTAATGAAACAGGCTGGGAGTTTTTAAAAGCCTCAGGATTTTTTGCAGGTGTTTAGAGTTAATTAGTTGATTCAGGTGATTAGGTTAATAGCTCGTTTAGAGACCCTTTTCATGATATACTAATTCTTTGAGATAGGAATTTTGGGTTTTCATGAGCTGTATGCCAAAATCATCAGTATTAAAACAATAAATGACCTGAAATATTTCAGTTGGTGTGCAATGAATCTAAAATATATGAAAGTTTAACTTTTATTATTACATTATGGAAAATAATGAACTTTATCACAATATGCTAATTTCTTGAGAAGGACCTGTACATTTTTCCGATGATATTACCTAAAGGCAAAAAAGTTCTGGACCTAGAATGGATCCCTGGTGGACACCATAAGAAACAGGCAGAGGACGAAGAGTATTGGCCTATGGATACTGAGAAAGATTGTTGGTGGAGATAGGAGTGAAACCAGTTTAGAGCTGTACCCTTAATGCCAACCCACTGTTCAAGATGCTCTAGTAGTGTGACATAGTCTACGGTGTCAAATGTAGCACTAAGATCTAACAGGACCAGAATGGAGTCAAGGGTGAGCAACAGGTCATTTGTCACCCTTAACAGGGCTGTCAATGCTGTGATGGGCTTTGAACCCAGAGTGAAATGGCTCTAGGATCTCTGTTTAGTTGAGGTATGGAAGCAGCTGCTTTAACACCACCTTCTTCAAAATGTTTTGAAATAAATGGCAGTTTAGAGATATCCAAATTATTAGGACATTTTGCATCCAGATTAAGTTTCTGTAGCATAGGCTTAACAACTGCATGCTTGAAACATGTAGGAACGGTGCCTGGGACAAGGCAGGAGTTAAGAATAAATTGAATGGAAGGACCAATAGCATCAAAAGCATCTTTGCTAATCTGCGAAATGATAGGATTGTGTGGGTCTGTTGATGGTTTCATGTGCTTTACAATGTCCCAAAGTTCACTGTAGGACACTGCTTGAAATTGGTCAAAAGTAACTGTATTAATGGGAAAATGTGGTGGGGTTTTAGATACAACAGGCATGGGGTGTGCTCTGATGCGGTCAATTTTCTCTGAAAAAAAACAAAGAACTCTTCACAGCTATCGGTGGATGCCTCGACTTCTGGGGAGACTTGAGGGTTAACAATTGAGTTTATGGTATTAAATAAAATTCTAGGGTTATGGGAATGTTTGCTTATAATGTCAGATAGCTGCTTAGCCCTGGCTTTTTAGCTACATTTTGAAAAACGGCAGGGAATTTCTGGATATTTCTAGATAGACTAGGTGATATAGTTTTTGTTTACGCTCAGCTCTTCGACAAACCTGCCTGAGATGGCGGGTGGAATTGTCAAGCCACTGTTGAGATTTAAAATGATAGTGTCAGAGTTTAAATGGAGTCACAGTTTCAAAGATAGCTGAGCAGGATGTGTTGAAGAAGGATATTAGCTCATCAGGGCACAATAGATGATCATGGGCAGTGATAGCATTTCCAAAGTAAAATTCAGAAAACTTATTTGCAGTAAAAGGGTTAATCTGATGGGAGTAGTGTAGAATGAACTTATGAAGTTGAAGCATTAATAATTATTATATTTCCTTTTCTTCCCTGTTGCATTAGTCTGAGTTAAGAACAAAGAAATGCCTAATAAATGCGTACAGAGGATTGATAGTATAGAGTTGTTCATATTTCCTATCTAACCATCTGACCTCACAAATAATCTATTTATTTATCCGTGTGTAAACAACTATGGAAAGAAATAATACAGCGACCCGGGAAAACTTAATCGCTACCCGCGATAGTCAGAAAGTAGTGCGTATGCTACCTATCTTGAACTGTGTGCGTGATAGGGCTGAAACATTAGAGCTGGCCGCACCAAGATAGCTTACGTTCCCATTAACGACTCCACCGGAGATGTTCTGGGAAATGATTTAGAATGTCGGACAGAAACTTAGTAAAGTAAATAATATTTAATTCCAAATAAAGGCATAAATACAACTCTTTAACCGGACACAGAATTATACAATAATACCAAGAATTAACTGTCATCTAACACTTCAAAAAAATGATCTACGATCTAAGCATATCTTATACGTTCAGTCTGTTACAACATTTATTCAACACATTTGCTATGGCACACACAGACGTGTGGCCAGGAGAGTCGTTACAGAAATCTCATCAGTTTAACCTTATACAAAGACTTATATTTCCCCTCGAGAGGGGACACCCCCAACTCCCGCTGCATACGAACTACCTATCAGTTCACTGGCTGGAATTGGAGAAAACAAATAGTACATTAGCAATTAGATTATACGTCGCCTTGGCGCCTCGGCGCATCCGGGCTGTAACAAAGGACTGGGTTTGAATATCTTCCAGAGGGGGAGCTAGCATTTGTCTTCTCGTAGAACCCCGTGGAGACAACATAACCTTTACAAGTAATACTACCAAACTCCCTTTATGGGTGGATCAAAACCAAAATCACATAGGTACAGGTTTAAATGTGTGACATACATTGGGGTTTCCCCCTTTCCATAAATCTTAATTCATCCCAGGAGGGATAAGAACTCAGCTGTTGAAGGAGTCATTATTTGGTCCTATAAACATTTATTTCCCACTACAGTAGTGGCCAGAAAATCTGGCTGTATACAGTGAGTTAAGTAATTTAACATTGAACACAATGGGCATATAGTCAGAGAAGGATGCATCCTCAATGCTTATTTTATCAATGGAAAATCCCTGGGATAAAATCAGATCAAGGGTATGCCTATGAACATTAGTCACCTGATTTATGTGTTGGAGGAGGCCCGAATGACTGTGCAACAAACATGAATATTGATATCACTCAAAATCAACAAATGGCCATAGGATGTTGCATAGTGAGACAGAAAGTCTGAGTATTATTTTACGAAATGTTTATCTGATTTGGGAGGCCTATGAACAAGTGTGCACAATGGTGTAGTTGTATATTCTACTTTTGCACATTGTACTTTAAAGGAAGAAAAGCTCCCAGCAGAGAGGGTTTGTAACTTAAACCGATTATTAAAGATCAAAGCCACTCTGCCTCCACTTCGCGAGCTCCTCTGAGAACTTATGAATGAGCAGTTAGTGGGGCAGATTTTGACAACAATAGGAGTATCACCAGTACCGGAGCCAATCCATGTCTCTGTTAAAAACAGCATGTCCAGGTCTCGCTGGGTAAAAAGGTCATTTAAAATGAAGGTCTTGTTTGACATAGACCTACAGTTCAGTAACGATACCTTGGCCGCAAGGTAGTCCAAAGACTGTGGAAGTTGAGAGCATTGCAATGGGCAGATGTTCAGGAAGTTCACTCCACCACTTTGGATGGGCAGTCCTGGTGGAGCAAATCCCTTAATCCGCACTCAGACACGGCCACGATTTCCTCGCTTCCTATGCTGCTTCTTGCGGGAGAAGGCAGCAGGAGAGCTGGCAAACGCAATCTGCGGGGGAGTTGATGACTGTTGGGTGACATCTGGACTGTGGGCTAAAGCGCCCAGTGGATTGTAGCTCTAAAGAGTTTTGGATATGTAGCAGTATAGAGCGATCATATGTCCTTAGGGCATCAGTGCAGTGCCAGAGCGATAACAGGAGGAGCACAGACAGACACAACAAATATCAACCACAGCATACATTAAAATACCTGTAAGAAAAAATGCAACGCCATGGATACAGTTCTGTATTCACACAATATTGATGTGTCACACTGAAAACACAAAGCTCAAGAAGCTGACAAAGGCAGTGCTTTTATTCGTGATTATCTGTTATCTTGACTGTACCCTGCTGCAGAGCATGAATGCTCACATGTTTAGAAGATGAATGGCTAAAAAAATAGGCATACAAATGTCACACGATAAAGTGGTGCTTTTCATACCGCGTCAACAATCAGTGCATTTAGTTGCCAATGAATGGTCTATACTATTTGCTGGGTGGTGCTAGACCTCTTTAAATCAATGTAATTGTATTATTATACACAGTAGAATAGCTTTCTTAATTTAAATAATGCCTTGTTTAATTTAAAATGGCTTTAGGAAAGCAAATAAATACTGTAGACTACTGGGTCTGCATTCGCCAATCAGAATGCGTCCCTGAAAAAAAAGTGCATAATTTTTGTAGAAAGGTGAGTTTTTTAATATCCCCTCGGTCAGACCATGCTCTGATTGCCAATTAACTATAGTCATTGTGTTACAAAACCCCCAACCCCCCACGTGCTGATTACATGAAACTTTTCCCAAGCAAAAAGACTTGTTGTTTAATGTGTTACTGTAGCTCAAAAGCAAGTTTAGTAAAGTCTAGGGATGGGTCAATACCAATTTTTATGGAACGAGTACAAGTACAGAGTATTTAATTTTGGGTACATGCCGATACGAGTACCAATACAATCACCTAATCATATAATATTTCATAAATATAAGGTTTTTGATTGTTTAATTATAATCTGTACACAATTATAGCTGTACTATCACTGTAATCTATTGACCAAAATTTAAATAGGCTACATCTTATTTCCTTTAAATAATATTTCTTAACATTAGTATGTCCACTATTTTGTTCACCCAGATGTACAGCCAGGGTGGAGTCGCGGTTAAGGTGGCTTTGTGTAAAAGCCTATGTTGTATGTTCGAGTCCTTGCAAAGGCATATCTTATTTTATCTCAATCTATTTAGAGGACGCATTCAAATTGTATACTAGCATATCAATTTTGCGAATAATCATCTATATTTGCGAAGAATCAATGTACCACACAGCTCAGCAGTGAGTAAGATGCTAGGGATATGCACAGAACATTGATCATTCGTTATGTAGGAACTAACAAACTATCGGTTGTATACTTTCACTGAAGACATCAAGCACAACTGTAGTATCCATTTTCGGCTAGAAATACAATTGTTATAAACTTTAGAGACAAAACTTTCTTAATATGCCAGTTTCTGTTTTCAAGGAAGATGAATGTCAGCCATGATTGCAGTGATTGTCACTGCTTCCACTTTCAGAGGCTTGTTCCGCGGCGTTCCTCCTGCCATATTCTACAGTACACGCACGTTCCTCCTCCCTAATTTTGCTAACTAGTTTCCAAATACTGGTACTGTGAGCATCTACGCTTTTCAAGTTGTTCAGTCTACAATCGCTAGCAATGGATTCACAGAAATAACCATAAAATGTATCCATAGGTAAATCTGGGCGATTTTTTGATATCAGTTAGATATTTTTTTTATTATACAGTATGAAAACCATTGTTGGAGTTTACATGTAAATACAGCTCTATTAATAGTATTGCCAACGTGTTAAATCATTTGCTCCTTGTAACGATTCCCAGTTCTCCTTCCCAGAAAACGGCCACTTCCTTGGTTTATGTTGCTCAGAACTACAATTCCCATTCCCCAGTTCTACTTCCTGTGGACTACAGCTTCCCTAGTCATGCCTCCTCAGAACTCCATTCCCCATACCCGGACTCAATTATCCTAATTCACCACACCTGCTCACTCAATTCAGTATTTAGTCACACACCTCTCCTTGCCTCTTTGCGAGGTATTGTGAGTATACAATTCTATTACTGAGCATTCATTTCTTGTCTTATTGTTTCTGGCCTGACCATAGCTTTGTATTTCATGTACTTTGACTCGGATCATCCCTTGTACCTTTGCCTGTTTTTTGGATTGATATTCTGGCTTGACCTTTGCAATGACTGCTCGTTATATGTTTTGGATAATCCTCTGTACCTTAGTCTGAACAAGTTTATGCCTTGGGTTTTTTTACAAGCCTGCCTGCCTAATAGCGTTATCCAGGTTTCCGCCTGATTGTTTACCTATTTCTAATAAACATTATTGTTCATTCTACCTTTGGTGAGTTTGATCCTTACAGAGGAGAGATTGTTATACTCCTCGAGAGCGCAATCATTACAATATTTTTTCTAATGAATTTTGTCATGTCCTGGTCCACAGTCAGCACATAAATTCGAACCGCAAACGTAATAAATTAATATTTTGTTCTGTGCATATCCGTACCATCTTACACACTGCTGAGCTGTGTAGTATGTTGATTCTTCGCAAATATAGATGATTATTCACAAAAGTGATACGTTAGTTTACAATTTGTATAGGTCCTCTAAATAGATGAAGAATTACATATGTCTTTGCAGGGACTTAAACTTACGATTTGGTCACAATTCCTGTTGAAATAAAATGATTACAATCAGTAATAGAGGTACTGTACCCATTGCTAGTTTATGATGTGCCCATTACTACAGTGTATGATTAATAGATGTATCCATTACTACTTTTAGGTAAACAAAATGAACAACAGTGATCTCTAATAAAAATAAAAGCAGTAACGAACAGTGTTTGACTAATATACTGTGAAACCATAAATCTACATTGGTGGTGCGCTGGACTCGAACCCTGTATATACTGGTCATATTTTTGGTGGAGTTAAGTTTAACTGTTTGACTGTGTAGGCTTTCTTAAATTAATAGGTATTTTACATATACAGTAGGCAGTTTACATGAGACAATTATATTGTAAGACAATAGTTTAATGACTAAAGCACTACAAATAATACATTTAACTTCAGAATGTAGTTGTTTTAATGATAAACATGTTGTACACTAGAGATTATTTTAAGGGAAATTATTTGGATGAATGTGCACCCTGGAGCCACCTGGCGGCCATTTGTTGTATTGTTTTCTTTTAAAACCTGCCACCGAAATTTTATTCACTGGGCTGAAGTGTGCCTCGGTATAACATGGTACAGCTCCACCCCTTTTGCACCACTTTATTGTGTGATTATATCTATTTGTTATTGAATAAGGAGCAATCAATAAAATCTTAATGTGATGATGGCCTTTTTGACAGTCATGCATGTAGACATGTTTTGAAGATAAAAGCGTAATTGAACGTTCCAAAATATAACACTTTAAAGGGACACTCCAGACCCCTAAACACCGCAAAATGGGGAGTTCAAGTCAGGAAATACTTGACGAGATGGACAATTTCAACTTTGATCAAGTAGTATTGATTGGTAATATACATCCATACATTTGAGGGATACAGTGAGGAAGAAATATGGTAAGGACTTCTGACCAACATTATTGGTTGAATCTCTCTAGCCATTGTTTTGGTAGTGTAAACCAGGTTTGCTCTCTCAATGGCAACAGACACAGAAAATGTTTTGTTGTAAAGAGTGGGACAAGGAAATGTGTCTGCTTTCAACCATCTCCAGCCAAGAAGATTACATCTGCTTGTTAGATCAACCAAGTTTTGATGCTCACATGGACCATGGTGTTTCGGAAATGTTCTATTAGTTATCCCCAAAAACAAATGGACAAACCAGTCAGGCCCAGGCAGTGTAACACTAACAGGTAATCATTGGATTTTTTTGTGTAAATACTTAGATGGCCGCGACTTAAAATTAATAATGAAGGTTGACAGAATATAGCTAAGCATGTATGAACTTTAGCTAGACAGGTGATATAAGTATTGGTCTACTTGATGAGAAGTAATCATTGAAAGTATCCATAGAAAAGACGTGAAATTTTTAGGTCCCAATGGAAGCCAATAGCAGATTTGCTTTGCTAGTTGTGGATATTACTTTGCAGAAATACTCGGACAAACGGCAGGTAAATGAACAATTAAGTTGACAGAATATAGCTAAGCTTGTATTAATTTTAGCTAGATAAGTAACATACGTATTGATCTACCTTGTGAGAAGTATTCATTGAAAGTATCAGTGGTGTTTTAGTTACAGAAACCACTTGGTAAAATAAAACTGCCTTGTGGGGCAAAATAGAAATAGCTTGTACCAACAACATTACAATAATACTCGACAGCTACAAGGACCAAAAGGCATATCGTAAAATCATATTTATTAAGATCAACATATGGAGACAGTGTGCTACACGTTTTTCCTATTTCTTTTAACTTAAATACACACTTATTGAAAATTGCTGCAGCTGTGGTTAAACAATAAATTGACAATTGGCAATAAACCTATTAGGGAACAGCAGCGGGAACACACAAGCACTCTCAAAGTAATCTCAAAGTGACACATTCAAACATGAGTTAAACAAGTGTCAGGTCCCTATTGGGGGACCATGACATGATGAGCTTTATTTGAATTTGAAATAATTTAGCAACAATGATAAAAATGATAATAAGTTTAATGTTGATAATGAGCAGGGTGAGTAAATAAGAAAAAAAGTGTATTGATGAACAGCACTGTGTGGTAACAATTGGATGGTTTTGTATATAACCCTCTGCTCCATGAGCAATCGAGGTCCTTTCAGAGTACAATTTATAACATGTAGTTCACAATGGCAAATTAAACTAAACGAATCAATGCATTAACAGCATTGCAGATGCTGCAGAGTGTAGATGAGCTGGAGTCTGATGGAGGATCAGAGCCTGAAATTGATGTCTGAGGTTCGGTCTTCTTCATCCAATTCGGATATTGAGCTGCCACCTCCAATGACGGAGCCTCATCGCAAGAAATCCAGAATGACGCCAATGGTGACCCCTGTTGACTCTGCGAGACAAGAGTGTGGGAGGGACAGCATGATTTTGATAGAAATTAGCAATGAAAGGAGTAACGACAGCACACACAGAAGGCAGCCTTCACAGAATGGACTCATGCCAAGACATACATTGCATGTTACAAATGAGGAGCTAAATAAATATTTGAGGGTCAATTCCAAGTTTTTCTACATTTAAAGCATTTTGGCTTTCCTAATATTCATTCAATTGTAGTAGATTATACAATTGCAGGATGTGATATTTTATTTAAATGCTTTAAATCTGCATTGTAAAAAAACAACAAAAAACCTTTTGACTATTGTGAAGATAAGTGCAGGTATAGGTCATGGATCACATATTCAGTATATAGAGTATAGTGTAATATATTTACTATATGCTACTTTTATAATTGCAAAGTATAAAAGTAGCACATAGTATTTACTTCAAATAATACCAGTACTACCCAGAGACCTGGGTAAGGCCAAAATGTCAGACACATTTCAACTTTGATCACAGTCTCAAATGTGCTTTCGGAATCAAATGTTAACGGTTGGAAATGTTCCTTCTATGAATAACAATGAGGCAATCCAAAACATATTTATTTTATTAAGAAAGAAAATGTTTTGGGTTAGTTGACAACTCAATCATATCAGTCACACCTGGTTGCTGCACTGGTATATTTGCCTAGTGGTATCTTTTCTCCACAACTCACAGGCTTTAAAAAGAATAAACATAGATGTTATAGTCCTGATTGAATACACCTCTTTTCTTGTTGCTGACGACAAAGACCACCTCAGGGGCCAACTAGCAAATATAGAAAATGGTGTGTTCATTCAAGCAAAACAACTAAATGACTTCTTCTGGCAGTGCACATCAAAACCAGGTGCAGTCACTCCAAAATGGACAGTGCAGAACCAAGGCCACAGCTTGTTATCAACAACTTCAAACTGTGAACAAAAGAGCAAAGCAGATAAAGCAGGGTATGCTTCTTGTTATTGTATCAAATAAGAGCAAAGTGGGAAAAAGGACTGGTCAAATGAAGAGAACAATATTTGTCATCCTTGTGCTCTATCGTTTAAGACCAGAGTCAGTGGTGGTGGACATGGATATTGTAACGTGTATCTTGGTGTAGAGATAACAGAGATAAAATCGAAGGTTGGAAATGAATGAGTGTTTAATATCGATAACACTTGTCGAAAATAAACAGTATACTAGTAAATAACACCTCTTATACAGAAACATCACTGTAGACAATGAGCTACAAATAACAACAAACATCCAGGAAATAAATACAGAGGCTAATGAATGACATCAGTCCAGTGTGTGTTATTGAGATTGAGCTGAGTGATCTATAGGCTGAAAGGGGATGACACAATGATGACGAGACAGTCCGTGGGACAACCAAAACATAACACAGAGTCAGTGGAGCACTGACTCAAGCCCTAGAGGGGGCGACCGTCACAGATATATATAGTTCCAAATTACCTCACATTCCTTAAAGTGCACACCTTTTTAAAAGGTACCATAGAGCTCTGGTTAGAAGTTTTGCACTTAACAGGTTGTCATTTTAAATGCAGCCATCTGACGCTTGGAAAATATATTTTTAACTAAGGAGGTATTTAATCTCTGCCATAATAATGTACAAAACACATGGCAGGGAAGAGCTGGTTTAAATGGCTTGACCCTCATTCTTCTGTTTCTCTGATGGATTAATATCCATTTCCATTATTTTTAGAAGGGATTTTGACACTGAGAAACAAGACAACAAATAGAATACTCAGTGGCCCTCATTTATGAAACGTGCGTATGACCTAAAACAGGCGTGCGACGGGCGTATGCTGATTCCTGCGCAAATCAAGGGATTTATCAATTTGAACGTGATCGTAGGCTGCAAAAAAACTCACGTCTGGTCTGACTTCGTGTACGCAAATTTTGTAGTGTGACTAGCGGTGTTCATGGCATAACCACCCGGTTCAGTGAATTGTTGAACCAGCAATCATTGATAAATGTGTCTGCATCGCAACTACCCCATATTGCAAATTACATTTCAGAATTACGAATTAATTGTATACATCACATTGCTGATAAGTGTTGTATTTTTTTCCTTTCACTTCGGGGTGGCCTAGAACATGAGGGCTAAAATTAGGCAAACAACAATTTCAATCAAATAATATATATTATTTAAACAAGCACTTTGGCAGTCCTGTAGTCGAAGCGATGGCAGGATGTTTGTTCTGAATATGGTAGCCGATGGCCTAAATTTTTTAAACTGCAGCATTGGAAAAAGGCTACAGGGCGCACTGCATGGCTGGAGTCATGTCATTGGTGAGTTACGCCCTCGTACAATTATTATAATAGTTCTATATAGTTTTTTGGTGAAACGGATGGATGTGATTCCTCTTGGTGACAAAGGTTATGCCCTGACTGAGTACCTTATAACACGCGCTTGCAAATCCCCAAACAAGCAGCAGCACAGGTTCAACAGTGCGCACACATGCACACAAACCACAGTGGAGTGATCGGTTTGCTCAAGGGCAGGTGGCTCTGTCTTGGGTAAGCGGGGTGGGGCGATTGCTATACACACCAGAGCAGGCCTGCAACATAATTATGGCATGCGGGGTTCTCCACAATATTGCGCTGGAGAACGGTGCCATTCAATGAAGATTAGTGGCCACAACAGCCACCATTGGGCTCTACGAAGGAGAAAGGATCTTATTCTGAGCTTCTAATATAGTAAGTGCTATCTTGTGTAAGAAAGCTAGGGAGAAGTCAGCTGAAATGGGCCACTTTTTGGTAAATGGCTTATAAGACCATCAGACAAGCTTTGCATGAGATCTAATGTAATTTTTCTGTTCTGCCTGCCTAGAATTCAGACCAATCAAAACTCTTGTTACAAGTCTACAAGTGTTGAAGCAGCAATGCAAGATCAGTGATTTGCTGTAAAGATAAAGATATATGACGCTACAACATTATTTGGCCCATTTTATCTGATGGCCCAATTTAGCTGATTTCACCCTACTTAAAAAATACAACGTGGAAGGTTTAGTGAAAATAATTAATTTATTTGAAATGCACTTCAGGTTCTCGTTAATAGTTTTCAATGACTGTAGCAGTAACCTCAGTCAACACTGCATTTTCCTGTAACAATCAATCAATGCCTGATTTTGAACTTCCAATTAATACCAAGTGGTTGGCGGGCACCTGAGACCTGAGCGTCTCTTTTTATCTCAGAAATACTTCACAACATTCTAAGTCTTTAAGTCAACAAATGTGGTAGCTCAATGTCTTTAAACTGTTACTTCTGAACTCTTACACTTCAAATACACTCAATCTTTTATACTATTTCCCAGTCTGGGCCTGTATTTTTCAAGCTTCTTAGAATTACTCATAAGAACACTGCTAAGACTTGACTGATATGATTACTAATTTTGCTCAGATACTTCCCTTAACCTCTTAAGGCTCGCCCCCTAATTGTCAAATTCTGCCTAAAAAAACATACCCAAAGTTAAACTCTTGTTACACTGGACCTGAGGCAAGTACAAACATATGGTTGATATTTTTTTAAAGACAAGACTTTGGCATTTTTGGATATGTAAAATTCATTTCAAACAAATATACACAGTGAATATGGCACAGGATGAAATAAAGAAAATGCATAATTATTTTCTGTTTTTATTTTTCTACATCCTCTTTGAAAGAACCCTACAAAGCTATATATTAAGATAGGATACTGGATCCAATTCAAATCATGTTGTTAAGGGGCTGGCCACATAAGTCT
>JACXGM010022615.1:0-16616 GCA_016801145.1 Umbra pygmaea | reverse complement strand
CAGTATTAGTATGGTGTTCCTAATAATCCTTTAGGTGAGTGTATATATATATAAACACAGTATTAGTATGGTGTTCCTAATAATCCTTTAGGTGAGTGTATATATATATATATAAACACAGTATTAGTATGGTGTTCCTAATAATCCTTTAGGTGAGTGTATATATATATAAACCCAGTATTAGTATGGTGTAGAAAGGAATGAGTTAAAGTTGAATGAGGTGTGGGAAACAAGCTTCGGCTTCATCCGGCTCCTTTTCAGCCAGTTGTTTTGAAAATATAAAGTATAAATCCAAAGAGTATTTTTTTAAATATTTGCAACACTGTATAGATATTGTTTTCCTTCCTTTGGTGTGTTGCTACGCACTTTTGTATTTTTAATTTAAGGTTACATATGTATAGGTGTATATAATATATATGTATATATATTAATTCTTCTTTTGTTTTTTGTTCGAAATAAAACGTTTTTCCGGGACATTTGGAACAGCACTGTAACCCGACAGATTATCTAGGTGACGAGAAAAGGCAAATAATGTGTCTAACTACAGGTCAATGTCTGCATATTTGCGCAGCGCCGCTGTAATTTCTATTATTTGTGATCATGTATAAATGATTCTCAGTAACTCTAAACTCAGTATTATTGTGAATAAGCCAGTAAGTGAGCATTTGAATGAAAGTATTAACTTGATTGGTGGTGCATCCCAAACAACCTGCTACACACATGAACCCTGTTTTGATTGTTACTGATGATGACATGTCTGAGACAAGATGTGATTGGTGGTGACATGTCTGAGACAAGATGTGATTGGTGGTGACATGTCTGAGACAAGATGTGGTGACATGTCTGAGACAAGATGTGATTGGTGGTGACATGTCTGAGACAAGATGTGATTGGTGGTGACATGTCTGAGACAAGCTGAGGTCACTTTTTTACACTGTGTTTTTAGAGGAGCTTGTCAACTTGAATGGGGCTTCTCAAAAAGGAACATTTGGATGTAGGATCACTTTTTGTCTTGAATGGAATCCAAATTGAATTGATCGCAACTCTGGTTAAAAAGCCTCTTGGAATAATTAGCTGGGTGTAGCAGTGATTTCACCGTATCTTAGATAATTAGCTGGGTGTAGCAGTGATTTCACCGTATCTTAGATAATTAGCTGGGTGTAGCAGTGATTTCACCGTATCTTAGATAATTAGCTGGGTGTAGCAGTGATTTCTCCCTGTGATAAGCAGCTGGGTGTAGCATTAATATCTCCCTGTCTTTGATAAGCAGCTCGGTGTAGCATTGATATCTCCCTCTCTTAGATAATTATCTGGGTGTAGCAATTGATCTCTCCCTCTCTTAGATAATTATCTGGGTGTAGCAGTGATCTCTCCCAGTCTTAGATAATTAGCTGGGTGTAGCAGTGATCTCTCCCTGTCTTAGATAATTAGCTGGGTGTGCAGTGATCTCTCCCAGATAATTAGCTGGGTGTGCAGTGATCTCTCCCAGATAATTAGCTGGGTGTAGCAGTGATCTCCCCCTGTCTTAGATAATTAGCTGGGTGTAGCATTGATATCTCCCAGATAATTAGCTGGGTGTAGCAGTGATCTCTCCCAGATAATTAGCTGGGTGTAGCAGTGATCTCTCCCTGTCTTAGATAATTATCTGGGTGTAGCAGTGACCTCTCCCTGTCTTAGATAAGTAGCTGGGTGTAGCAGTGATCTCTCCCTGTCTTAGATAATTATCTGGGTGTAGCAGTGATCTCTCCCTGTCTTAGATAAGTAGCTGGGTGTAGCAGTGATCTCTCCCTGTCTTAGATAAGTAGCTGGGTGTAGCAGTAATGTCTCCCTGTCTTAGATATTTAGGTGGGTGTAGCAGTGATATCTCCCTGTGCCTCACCTGTCTAAGTTTCTGTATATAGAGAGCCTCAGGTTCTTCCGGGTTCTTCTGTGGAACAGGAAAATGCCAGCGCTGCAGCTCGGCCACCATCTCACCCACGTCGTACAAAACCACTGGATCGGCGTGATTCCGGTTGATCAGCTCAACCAGACATTCTTTATAGTGTAAACTAGAGGGAGATTGCATGGTTCTCATCAAAATGGTCTTTAAAACAATCAAATATTTTGAACAATGTAGATATTTCTTTTCCGAGACTGATCAGTTAAAAGACCAATCAGAGAGATGTGGTTGTCTTACGTGCAGTAGCCGCTGTATTCAGGGACAGTGGGTCGACCGCAGGGCCCGTCTCTGCCCGTCTCTCTGTTTTCCTGGACTGCACACACGCCTGACACAGTACCAGACAGGGTTAGTAGGAGTCTATATCTGCATTGTTATACCCTTCTGTATACAGTGTCTCGCAAAAGAATTCAAACTGGTGAAACTCAGGGGTGTTTTCATGTATTTAGATTTTTATTTTTTATATTCATTTTAATTTTTCCCAACTTCCTCTCTAATCCTGCCTTGTCGGCAGCTCCGCAACTCCTCGGACAGATCTGTGGGATGACGAGGGGCGCACACATGGTCCATGCAACTCCGTATCGCCACAGCTGCAGGTTGTTTTCGCACTGTTTACCCAACACGGAAGCCTTTAGTCGGATCAAGTACGGGATAATTACTTTCACTGACTATACTTCTGCGATTGAATTTACAGGCACCCGATATGAACACAAGGTGTCGCTGGAGAGCAACGTGATAGGATAGATAAACAGACTTATCGAACTGACCCATGCAGGAGGCCCGGGGAATCGAGAGAACCCACGGTCAGGCTTGAACCCATGACCATTGTGACATAGACTATTCTGCAATGCAGCAACTTAGCCCACTACGCCACGCATTCCCCTGCATTTCGTGTTTCTAATAGAAATACACAACGGTGGCATTATATTGATTAAAATACACCGATCAGCCATTACATTATGCCTAATGTGTAGAGCCCCCTTTTGCCGCGAAAAGAGCAGCCCCATACACAATAAACTGCTATGCACTGTGTGTTTTGACACCTGTTCCCAGTCAACATGCCTGATAAAATAAACATTTCAGTAATAGGAGAGAATTGTCCAGGCATCTGTGGGCTGTAAAAGTATTTATATAAACTGTTTGTAAGCTGTGGTACAGTATGGATGTGGATTACGTGAACATATTCACGTAGGCCTGAAGTATAACAAAACATTTGGTTACAAGCAGAAGAACGCATGACATTCTTGAATTCTAGCCCAATAACTGATTGGCTTGTACTTTACCTTGTGAGTTTGTGCTTTTGGAGTCTTTGGATTTCACCAGACCTGCTAGGGGTACTCTGTAAAGCTGGAATGTGTTGTATTGATTAATTAGCCTTGAAATACACAAAAGGTTGTAATTCATTTGAAGCACAAAAATGAACACAGAGATTTTGAGCGTTCGTCAATGTGTATTTAATCAATAAGGCTTGGGGGGAGAGGGGTTTATAATGCATTGCTGATTGCATGGACACATCGCTTGGCCGGCGTATTTTGTATATGTACTACAAACCCCCGAGCTGTGTTTTAATCAAATGTATATCAATGCAATTAGAGCAGTAATAACTGATGTGATGTCATGCCCGTGGTATACCGCAGCTCTCAGCCAATCAGCATCCGGAATTTTGAGCAGCAGGTTCATTATGGAACATCATGTAAATACAGTTTAGTTTAGGGGGTTGTCACACTTGATTTCATAACAGTAAAGTTAATTCTACTGGGCTCCTAATGAGATGCCGTTTACCTGAAGTAGCTTGTGTAGTCTGGGCACATTCCAGTCCCTCAGGTGGTAAAGGCAGTCCCTGGGGTGGTGGGCGTGTAACCCTTTGGATCCGCACTCAGCCGAGAAGTCACACGCCTGAACATATTGTTTGTTAGAAGGGTGGTTTAGCTAGCATTAGCTAGTAGTCTGCTTACTGATGTGTTTAGAGGCTAGCATCTCTAGGTTTGGACACATTTTAGTAATTTCAGATTATATGAAGATTAATGTTCAACACATTTAAATGTTTTTTCCATGTTTCCCTTTAATTAAGTCAATCTTAAACGTTCAGCCAGATTTAACCATGAAACTTACCGAGCCTAATTTGAAAGGTCTTTTGCAGCCCCCACAGAACTCATGCTGGCATTGGGTGCATTTGAAGTGCAGGCAGCCCCCCTTGGACAGGTAGAAGACAAACTTGCATTTTGGACACTCTGAAACGAGCAAATAAATGCAGTTAAGTGTAGCAAACAGCGCAATGTCTTTCTTGTCAAAGGCAGGAATTCAAGAGTAAACGGCACGTGGCGTGCAATTTAAAACTTCATTTAGAGGGAGGTTTGTGCCAAGCCTGTTATAAATGCTGGCAAGATTATTTAACTGTTTGCATCATAAACTAGGGGAAATAAACAACAATAGTGTGTGTGTGTATTTTGTAGATACCTATTTGATTCCTGCGTAGTAGGTTCTCCAGTCCTGCTGTCTGGTACTCTGGGTTGTTGAGGAGCTGCCACTCTCTGAACCTCTCACAGGAAACACCTTCATGTTGTGGGGCCCACTGTGGTGCCCACAGACGAAAACACCAACAACCACACACCAAACCAGACAAATACAAGCAGCACAAACGACCACGCGCAACACAAACACATGCATTGTTAACGTTTCCCTAATAAACACCTTGATTTCAAGGTTGTGCAGGTTGGGTGCTTTCATTCCTGTGTGTGAGTACGTTAGGCGTGTGAATGCGGTACTCACAGCGGCCCGGCACTGGGAGCAGGTGCTCTTCTCACAACTAGGACAGTCCATCCTCAGCTGCTGTGCCTCGTGGAGAAGGCCGAAGGAACACTAGAATATTAAACAGCAAGGTCAGGGGACAAAGTACTAGAAGATCTTTATCTGATTGTTGATCGTCTGTTTAAATGCAACCAGCTGATCGATTGGCGCTTCCTAGTGAAACATAGATTTGATTGTCGTATCCACTAAATGCCATACAGGTCCTATTTCTAAGAGAGTTGACGTACAGATAGCAGGGTCTCTGATGAGGGACAACCAAAAGTTATTAAATTTTAATACATTCATCCTGAGTGTGCGGATATTTACTTTCTTTCTCCGGCTAAAAGGGACGAAATAAGAGAGTAAGACAGGAGAGTAAAAGATGTACTGAAAAAAATCACTGGAGACAGACAACGCAACAAGGAGTACAATGAGAGAGGTAAGAATATATTATGTTGAATAAAAGAGAAGGCAAGAAATACACGCCAGGGATGCTGTCTTACGTGGGCACACCAACGGAAGTTGGGCATCTCCTGCAAGGCTCGGTCTCTGAGCTTTCTTTGGAACAGCTCGTGGGTCTGAGGGTCCAGGTAATGTCTGATCTGGAGAAAACAACCGACATCACAACGTCAGGGTTTTTAAAAAGCCCCCCCGAAGACTGAGATCCCAAGAAAATACCTTTAATATACAAAAACGAATACAGAAAAGGACACAATGTGTATTTTCTAAAGTTCTTTGTTTTGTCCATGTATTGCAGCAGAACAATATTTGATATGATCAATGTTTTTATCCGTCCTATCCACCACAACAATGCTATTTTTCAACTGTTTTTTTATTATTTATTACAGTTGATGAAAGGTACTTTTGTGTTACCCAGAACAGTTCTGTGCTAGTCTGTTGGCCTTAATCCTGTAAAACTGGACTAAACAAAATGTAGAACGGCAACATGTTTACAGTACAATACTACATTTCAAATGACTGAGTTAATAAGCTTGTTTCAGCACCATTTTACCAAAACTGAAATGCATAAATGCATCGAGTCTATTTTAGGATTCCTTTTCACATGTTTATTTCCAATGCCTAAATGAAGGGAAGGTGTAAAATATGTTTTTCATATTAGTAGAAATGGAACAGTATTTTTACTCTTTCTGGATCAAGCAAAGAAATGTATTTTAAGAAGCCGTTGTCATAATAGCAACTATAACAAAGTGCTATGACAGATACCAGCTCAATACTCTAAATGTTGTAACCATTAGTTACCCAGTGTCGCTCAATGCAAAATGGAGGAATTTATACATGGGTGCTAGGGTTGTTCACATATTAACATTTTGACTGTTACTGATAACAAATCATGTCTCATAAAAACACATTTAAAAAAACATTTTTTAACAAAGTATCTGACTACTTAAAACAGTAGTATATGTATAGCACTATTTTTTTATTCTGTTTTCATGGTATTTATTTTTCTTATACTATTATATATGTTATGCCTGACTGCCTCTATTCTGTGTCATTTAAACACCTGGATTTCCCCCAGGGGTCTTTTTACTCCTTGTAGCTGAGCCATTTAGGTCATGTATATTTGGCTTTCATTTAATTATTTCTTCTAATTTTGAAATTTAATTAGTAATAATCAAACCACATCTGAAGAATAATTAAATAATAAATAATTAAAAGAATAATTTAATGGTTGTGTGTTTTGTTCAAATAGAGAAAACATTATTGTTTTTCAATAGGCCCAATATTGCCTGATATCCTGTGATTATTTTCGGGATTTGAACACGTGCATTTGTGGCTGTGCAGATTAAATGGTGGCTGCTGTGGAGAAGAAATTATTCAATGAAAGTCGACCTCCCTGCCTTGTTCCTAGGGCGACGCTGGCGTCAGCGCTAGTGGGGGGGCCAACACGTTCCCCTGGCAACACTATATAATGCCGGCAACATGAACTCTTTAGTTTCCTCTTCAGAATAATAGCGCTTGTTTGAATTTGTTGCAGTAATCATTGTGAAGTCAATGCATAGATAGGTAGTGGGTCAATGTTCATGTGTGGCTAAAATTAGTCTATTGTTGGATAAAATAGTTTCTAGTGAATGTTTTTTAAAGGCAATCATGTATTCAACATGAAACACGGACAATATATTCAATCAAATTCTGTGTACATTGTATTTGTTACTGTTTTTAATGAAAAGTTGTTATTAAAAACATCTTGCATTTTTTGCAATCACATACCTGCTCTTATTGTTTCTTTACACACCATTCAATTGCACTTGGTTACAATTCACTAGCTTTGTAATGACTTCAAAATGATTATTGTAATGTATTGAAATTAGCGCTATTATTCTGAAGAGAACTAAAGAGTTAATGTTGCTGGCATATATAGTGTTGCCAGGGGAAAGTGTTGCCCCCCCCACTAGCGCTCACGCTTTTGGTGAGGAATACCCCCGGAAATGGGATTAGGACTGGTCAGAACTCAGTAGTGAAATAAAACTGGAACTTATTTCGTGTGCAAATTAAAATGTGTTATGTGTACGATGGCAGTGGACTTATTCAACCGTCAAAATATTTGTATTGACACTTTGTATTTTCAGCCTTAAAGGTTTGAGAACCACTGTTGTAGTCCATCTGTAGGCTCTGAAAACTACATCTACAAATGGGAAGCTCCTGACCTGAGTGTCCAGCAGGTTAAAGTACTCCATGGCTTCCTCCACGCCCCCTCGGCCTGTGCGCATGTCTGGCCGGCTACACAGGGGGCACACCACCTGGACGATGCTCCTCTCCTTGATGGCCTGGGAGAAGTAAGCCTTGAAGCAGCTCTCACAGAAGGCACAGGGGCAGTGCGTCATGGTGATGATCTGGAGGGTGAAGTGTTTACTAGTTGATTTTAAGAGTGTTGATTCAGTGAGATTACCTCTTTAAAGCACATGCATGTCGCAACCTGTTTGGAATGTGTGTAGTACCCTACAGATTGACGATGTAACATAAACAAACATTTAAGCCAGTTCCAGTCCAACCTGTTTTCACTGTTATAACATATGATTATCTGCGTCAGTCGGTATCGAGAGCCTCACATGCATGTACACTACAGTATATGTCTAAAACTATGCGAACACCTGATCATCACACTCAGATGAGCTTGTTAAAGTGTGTCTGTGGGAATTTGTGCCCATTCAGCCAAAAGAGCATTTGTAAGGTCACACTGATGTTAAACGAGAAGGCCTGGCTCACAATATGCATTCTAATTCATCCCATTGGTGTTAAATGGGGTTAAAGTTATAACTGTGTAGGCCACTCAATTTCCTCCACATCAAACTTATTGAACCATGTTTTTTCCTTTGTTTATTTCATTAAATAAATATTGTGTAGGAAATAAAATTTAGGTATTGTAAATAAAAATGTGTGCTTGGTTTCATAATTGGGTCTTTATGCATTTTTATTCTATTTGTTTTGCTAGATATATTTTTAATATTGTTTACAAAAAAGGAAGGTACTGGAACACATGTTCTTATTGAGACATAGTAAAGTACTGGCACACATCATCTAACTGATAGACATGGTAAATTACTGGCACACATTGTCTAACTGATAGACATGGTAAAGTACTGGCACACAGTGTCTAAATGATAGACATGGTAAAGTACTGGCGCACATCATCTAACTGATAGACATGGTAAAGTACTGGCACACAGTGTCTAACTGATAGACATGGTAAAGTACTGGCACACAGTTTTTAACTGATAGACATGGTAAAGTACTGGCACACAGTGTCTAAATGATAGACATGGTAAAGTACTGGCACACAGTGTCTAACTGATAGACATGGTAAAGTACTGGCACACAGTGTCTAACTGATAGACATGGTAAAGTACTGGCACACAGTGTCTAACTGATAGACATGGTAAAGTACTGGCACACAGTGTCTAACTGATAGACATGGTAAAGTACTGGCACACAGTGTCTAAATGATAGACATGGTAAAGTACTGGCACACAGTGTCTAACTGATAGACATGGTAAATTACTGGGACAAATTTCACCTTGCTGAAGGACACCTGCTCCTGACAGATTGGGCACTCGTGAGACAGGTACTTCAGGGCAGATGGGAGGTCCCAACAAGACTGCACCGCCTCCTCAACGTCAGTCGGGCTAAAGCTCTGCCCCTCCAGAGACATCAAGCTCTGGAAAATGTACGCCTTGTCACGTGGAATGCTGGCTGGCACTTCAATCTGATCAAATAGACAACAGAAAACATGAAAAGTGGAATAGTTAAATTCTCTGAACCCTGGAGCACACGCGCACGCAAGCACGCACAATTACACACACACACGCATGCACACACGCATGCACGCACGCACGCGCGGACACACACAAACGCATGCACGTGCACGCACACACAGAGAGGAGACCAGTCCTCTTACCATTGGCTTGTCAAGCCTCTTGAGCTGCACAGGGAAAGGCTGTGTATTCACAGTAACGATCCGGTCTGCGTTTCGGAGCACCTGCTCTGCATCTGCAACCAGATCAGTAACAACAACAAATATAGATGTAGACAAGTCCAGGTACTCCGTTTAAATCTATATTCTGTGCTTGCCTTTGATTGACCACATACAGTGGGGAGAAAAACAATTTGTTCCCCGTTCGATTTCCTGCTTATTTCTCAATTTAAACTCGGTCCGATCTTTTGGTGAGCTGTAGTAATATAGAGTTGTGCTCATAAGTTTGCAAACCCTGGCACAAATTGTGAGCTCTAAAGGTGTGAGTTCTAAAGGTATGAGCTCTAAAGGTGTGAGCTCTAAAGGTGTGAGCTCTAAAGGAGTGAGCTCTAAAGGTGTGAGCTCTAAAGGTGTGAGCTCTAAAGGTGTAAGCTCTAAAAGTGTGAGCTCTAAAGGAGTGAGCCCTAAAGGTGTGAGCTCTAAAGGTGTGAGCTCTAAAGGTGTGAGCTCTAAAGGTGTGAGCTCTAAAGGAGTGAGCCCTAAAGGTGTGAGCTCTAAAGGTGTGAGCTCTAAACGTGTGAGCTCTAAAGGCACAGGGAACCTTGTGAAAATTGATGGCAAGATGAATGCAGCATGTTATTGGACAACACTGGCAGACAATTTGCATTCTTCTGCACGAAAGCTGCGCATGGGAAGTTCTTGGACTTTACAGCACGACAATGACCCTAAGCACAAGGCCAAGATGACCCTCCAGGGGTTACAGCAGAAAAATGTGAAGGTTCTATAGTGGCCCATTCTTAGATCTGATGACATTATTAACATTGTGTTTCAGGATCCCTCATTGATCTTGTTCTTGCGTGGAAGAAACCTCAGAGATAGTCTGGTACACTCTGATTTACCACTCAAATAACCAACTCACAGCAGCTATTGGTGCTTATACCCAATGGTAATTATAAATGTAATGCCTGCGCCCAATGCAATGGTACATACAAATGTACATCGTTTAGACACCAGCAAACAGGAAAACATGTCCCCATACGAGGTGTCATAACATGTTCTACTAAGGCTGTTATCCATCTATTTTCTTGCCCTTGTCGTAAGCATTATGTAGGCAAAACCAAGCATGAACCGAGAGTCACAATCGGCGTCGGCGCTAGTGGGGGGGCCAACACGTTCCCCTGGCAACACTATATAATGCCGGCAACATGAACTCTTTAGTTCTCTTCAGAATAATAGCGCTTGTTTGAATCCATTGCAATAAATCCATTATGGTCTGAATTGAAGGTATGCAGACTTTTGAACAGAGGTCATTTCATTATTTTCTTTTATGCCATGTTTTATGATTGTGCCATTCTGTTATGACCTACAGTTGAATATGAATCCCATGAGAAATAATAAAATATATTGCCAGCTCACTGATGATTTCTGAAAATTGTACATCTATTACATATTCTCAAAGGGTATGCAAACTTTTGAGCACAAAGGTAGAAGTAGTCTGAGAGAGAATTTAAGTCAGGTGCTTGCTTCATTTGTTTGGTACGCAATCATCAGGTGTGAAAATTGATTTATCTTATTATTAATTAAATGAAAGATGCACTATATAACTTTCCTTTTATCTGTCCTGGCTGCCTGAATGTTAAATAGATTTAAAAAAAATATATTTACACAGTACTGTGCAAAAGTTTTCGGCACCCTAGAAATTTCTTGACTCACATCTAGTTGTCATAATTCAGTTTTTGTGTTCTGATTTAGTGTGTCAGTAGAAAAGAGCAATGTATGTATTTTCAAACCTTCATTTGCCATAAAATGCAATGCTAGAGAGAATTATTTATACTTGTGATAATGAAATTAATATTCTGTGAAAGAACCCATTTCAAATTAGCCTGATGACCTTTTAGGTATATCGGACAGTGCATGTTGACACAATGATAACAAACAGGTATGCTAATGATCAATGACATAATGCACTGATAAAACCGAACCTGATTAACTGAAACAGGAACGGGTGTTAAAGGATCTAAAACAGGTGAAAGACAATCATATTAAATCGTGAGGGTGTGACACGTGACCTTTTTGTAGTTCTAGCTTTTCAATGTTTTTTGCTCTTTACAGTATACATTTTATATCTAGGTATTTTTGAAAGCATCTTCCGTTAAACATTTTTTTTCTACAGTGCCTAAGCCTTTTGCACAGTACTGTATGTTTTTACTGAACACAGGAACAAAATAACCAATATAACGAGTCCATAATATGCATTTGTTGCTATTTAGACATTCTACTATTGTTTATATTTCGCATTATTTAAGTTGATATTTTCAACCCCTGGATCCAAAATGCTAGTTCCTAATGTTTAATAATCCTAAAACAGTGAAGTTTTTTTTGTCAAAGAAGTTAATTAGTGCAGGTTTACATAACATTGATTATTAGGTTCAGGGGTTTGAACATCTTGATAAACAATCAGACCTGAATTGTGAGAGCACTGCCCAATAGAAATCTGACTAACATTTCTTTCCCTCCCAACTCCCACTGACCTGGCCTTGACGGAAGCTCTGCAACTCTTTGGACAGATACGGGATGGCGAGGGGCGTGCATGGTTCATCCAAACACGTCGCAGAGCCGCCGATTCTTTTCACACTGCTCATCCAACACGGAAGCCTTTAGTCAGATCAAGTACGGGATTATTACGCTCACCAACTATACTTCTGCTATTGAATTTACAGGTGCCCGATCTGCACACAAGGAGTCGCTGGAGCGACGTGGCAAGGTAGGTGATTCAAAGTAGATGACTCTGCTTTTCTATCCTAAATCCCGGGCAGCGCTACGCCACCCTAACGTTTCTCGTGTTCGAAAACCACATCATATCACAACATTTGTTGAACACTGTCTCTAATGAGTTGGGTAAGCTTAAACTGTGGTTTGATTTAAACAAATTCTCTCTCAATATAAAGAATTTACGAAGACTTAACTATTGAAGTACTGTGTGATAATTCTAGATTAGAAAGAGTCTATGAAAACTCCTTTTTAGGAGTAATAATTGATCGTAAATTAAGCTGGAAACCACAAGTCAGCAATATTAGTTCTAAATTGGCAAAAATTAATGGTATATTTTGTAAAGTGAGACACTTATTGAACCGAGATACAATGTATATTTTATACTGCGCGCTCTTTCTGCCTTATTTGCACTACTGTACTGAAGTGTGGGGCAATACTTATAAAACCACCCTTAAGAAGATGTGCACAATGCAGAAAAAGGCAATTAGAATAGTCTGCAATGTTGGTTATTATGAACATACAAATGATTTATTTTTAACATTGCAAACATTAAAATTTAAAGACATAGTGGATCTTAAGACCACACAAATTATGTACAAAGCTAAAAACTTCCTAATAATATTCAAAAATGGTTTACCATATAGTCTGTTTCTTGCCATTTCATCAATATTTATTTTATTGTTAGCATTAGATATTGTGTTTTTGTTATTTTTTATTTCTGTTATTCTCTCTCATTTTATAATTTTATTGTATGATTTAGAAAAATGTACTTAAATGAGTATGTTTATCTTTTTTTTTTTTTCCAATGAGGATAAATTATGATACTTTGCAAAGAGTAAACAGTAGCCGTTTCAAAGCTATATATGTAAAAGGGGAAGGTAAATATAAGTTAGCTTCTTCCTTCTCCTTTTTTGTTTTCTTTCCCTATATTTTTACTTTCCTTTTGAACATGTTGAGATCTTGTTTTTATAAATTTTTGTTAAGTATGTTTTGTAACTAATGATCATGTTCTGAAGGGGAGGAAGAAGGGAAAAAAAATAATAATAAAAGACAACATTTTTAAAGTGTTACATTTCTGAAGAAGATAGGCATCAATAACCTTTCTTCCGGAAACCTATCAGTCTGAAAAAGGCAACAATACCCTTTCTAATGACATAAGCACCTCCACCAGACCACAGTAAAGCATATTTTTGGAGAAAGATTGAGAGAAAGAATGGGACAGATTGGGACATAAGTGAATCAACCCCAGGCGCGACCAACCTGCCAAACCCAAGGTGGAAAATCAAGTCGCAACCAACTATACAACTTCATCCAGGGATCTGCAGGTCTCTCTCAACTCAGCCAGTGTACCTGACTAAACTTGGAGTCATGGCAGAGTAGCAAGGCAGAAACCTCAGCTACCTTAAGAGGACAGTTGATGCCCGTATCTTCACCCACCTCTGGCACTGCGGAAGGTGACCAAGGCCTGGTCGGGCTGGGTCGGGGGGTAAGGGTACATCACATCCAGAACCTCCCCGCCCCCATTGCTCCTGCGCTGGAAGTAGAGGGTGAGTTTGTTCTTGACACGGCTGGGGGACTGGCCCGGGGGCAGCCGGCTCACAAGGATACGGTGACGGTTGTCCACCAGGGGCTTGACTGCAGGGGTTCTCACCAGGTGGCCACCCTCTGCTCTACGTCCTCCGCCGCCCTCCATGTGCCCTGGGGGGCAAGAGCTTTGGGCTGTTAGTTTAAGCGCGTTTAAAGCTTTGCACATTTGAAATGTTTTTCTGTCGGAAGCTAACCAGCAGTGATTCCTGCGCCACCATACTGAAGCGGGGGTATGTTGCTGCCATGGCAACACAATAATATATTTTGGCTGAAGTGCGAGCATGTTTAATTGTTGACGTTCCCTTTAGACATTTGATGTGCTGCGGTCAAAGCCTGTCTTGCCCTCCGACTAGGCTACAGATCAGTGGTGAAAAAGTAGAGGTTGACCGATTTAATCGTCTGGCCGATTTCATTACACACAATTGTACGTTTAAAAAAGAAATTGGTAATCTGTATTTTGTACACCGATTATGGCCGATACTTTTTTTGAGGATTCACGTTCTCTAATTAGACAGTAATCGACGAGGAGACTGGGTGACAGATTGACCATCTGCATCTTAAAAAAAGAATTGATCACTTGTTACACATTGTTGATATTAAGCTACTAGTTTAACATCACAGTGTAAGGCGGGTTTCACGACTAATAAATAAATGTGGTGCATTTTTATTTAACAATTCACAGCCTACCAAACCGGGTATGTGTCTGTGAGTTTACCCAATGTTGATATTTTGTAAGATTTCAGTCGTATGTCAAGTAGTAACATTAGCCATTGTTTACTCTTCTTACAGCAATTAAACATGCTCGCACTTTAGCCAAAATATATTATTGTGTTGCCATGGCAGCAACATACCCCGGTCACACACGGAGCTGCATGACAGAATATTTATTTAACCAAGTTAGATTTATAAGAATTAATTTGATTACATTCATGTGTTGTTTTAGTATAGGTTCGATTTTTTAAGTGTGTGACAGAATCTCTCATGGAGAGATTTTACCATGGTAACCTTTTACCATGGTAACCTTTAGTTTTTTGCGGAGTTTTCCTACATTTTCTCCCCTCCCAATTAGTCTTGTGCAATTTCAGTCTAACCCTGCCTTCTCGGCAGCTCCACAACACCCTGGACAGTTGCACAGTGGTGAAGGGCACTCACATGTTTCACCCAACCACATCTTTTTTCACACTGTCCATCCACCATTTAGTCAGATCATACACTGCTTAAAAAAATAAAGGGAACACTAAGATAACACTTCCTATATCTGAATGAATGAACTAATCTTATGAAATACTTTTGTCTTTACATAGTTGAATGTGCTGACAACAAAATCACACAAAATGATCAATGGAAATCAAATTTATCAACCCATGGAGGTCTGGATATGGAGTCACACTCAAAATCCAAGTGGAAATCCACGCTACAGGCTGATCCAACTTTGATGTAATGTCCTTAAAACCAGTTAAAATTAGGCTCAGTAGTTTGTGTGGCCTCCACATGCCCGTATGACCTCCCTACAACACCTGGGCATGCTCCTGATGAGGTGGCTGATGGTCTCCTGAGGGATGTCCTCCCAGACCGGGACTAAAGCATCCGCCAACTCCTGGACAGTCTGTGGTGCAACGTGGCATTGGTGGATGGAGCGAGAAATGATGTCCCAGATGTGCTCAATCGGATTCAGGTCTGGGGAACGGGCGGGCCAGTCCATAGCATCAATGCCTTCCTCTTGCAGAAACTGCTGACACACTCCAGCCACATGAGGTCTAGCATTGTCTTGCATTAGGAGGAACCCAGGGCCATCCGCACCAGCATATGGTCTCACAAGGGGTCTGAGTATCTCATCTCGGTACCTAATGGCAGTCAGGCTACCTCTGGCGAGTACATGGAGGGCTGTGCGGCCCCCCAAAGAAATGCCACCCCACACCATTACTGACCCTCCGCCAAACCAGTCATGCTGGAGGATGTTGCAGGCAGCAGAACGTTCTCCACAGTGTCTCCAGACAGTGTCTCCACACTGTCTGTCACATGTGCTCAGTGTGAACCTGCTTTCATCTGTGAAGAGCACAGGGCGTCAGTGGCAAATTTGCCAATCTTTGTGTTCACAACCCCCACCTGTGGACGTCAGGCCCTCATACCACCCTCATTGAGCCTGTTTCTGACCGTTTGAGTGAACATATGCACATTTGTGGCCGGCTGGAGGTCATTTTGCAGGGCTCTGGCAGTGTTCCTCCTGCTCTGGCAGTGCCATATTAGATTGTTTTTAAGGAAAATATTTTCTGAAATGCAATAACAACTTCAAACTAAGGCACACATTAAACATACATAAACATTACCTTAAGTTGTGCAACTTAACTTTCAGAACGACAAGTTTCAACCTGAGACTGATCTGTATATAGGCCTTACTTATACTCAACCTATTTTCGTTTATATATTTGATTATGTCACACAGCGCTTTTACACTTATGCTAGTAGATCAGCTGTTTCTCCGTGAAGACAGAGAGAGTGAAATTGATGCTCAACAATCAGTTCCAAAACAGTAGACACCTTGTTTTTGCAGTAGACACACTGTCGTTTTCTCCAGCCTGTCAATTCTCTTAGCCCTCACTATTTACGCTCTTTTTCTTCATTTTGTAAGCTGCGTTGTCAGTCTTAATGGCATGTGTTGCCAGCAGTGTCAGCCCGGTGTGCGACAGTAATAATCATCCATGCGGAAACACGGTGAGCGACTGTATGTAAGCGTAGGGCTGGGAGGTGTGGCTTAAATTTAATACCCCGATATTTTTCAAATGTTTGCCGGTATCACGGTATTTAAAGGTATTTATTTTTTTAAGTAAAGGGTTGAAAGAAATTAATTTGTTCGTTCATTATGATTTTTGTTGGAACACCAATAAACAAGACTGAGTAAGTAAAAGAGTGCTATTGTTTAAATCTTTATTAAATGCAGGAATACTAATAAATAACTTTGCAACCGCAAAAAAACAAGCCTATCCACTGTCTATGGCTTTAGTACTGAACCGTGGCATGTCATGGCACCACCACAGTACTTGCTTAGGTTTATGAATTACAAAAAAGTCCCACTGTCATTTAACTAGATTAACTACTGGTATAGTT
>JACXGM010022614.1:0-16615 GCA_016801145.1 Umbra pygmaea | reverse complement strand
TTGTTACCTAACAGTTATAATCACAACTATTTACAGTGTCAAATGCAATACCAAAATACCCCAAAATACCTTCACCAACATGTGCCAACGGGGGTTGGCGTTGATCCTGAATAGGATGTTGAGGGATCGGGGTGTGTCTTGGGTGCTGGCTTCCAGAGTTCATCAGAGTCCAAATCTCTGCAATGAATGAGAAAAAAAATAGTTAGAACTAAGTTTCCTGTAATCATAAACATTTTCTATACTTTATATTCAACTTTGTTCCATGTGCACAATGTAAAAACATCACAGCAATCATACTTCTGTTAGTACTCACGTTTCTTATAATCACATCCTAGTTATAATTGGTTCACAGGCTTGGTTCTAAGGCTGTTGTTGCAGTACATCTACTTAGATTAGGCAAAAAATAGCATCCCCTGTTGAGAACGCATGGTTTGAACAAAGGCCACACAGCATAACGGCAAAATCCAAACGCGATTATAAGTTAGACCACATCTAGTTTCTACACTTTGTACACATACAACAAATGTGAAAATAATGTGAAAACATCACAGAAAAATACTTCTGTTATTACTCACGTTTCCTATAACGACATGCTAGGGTCCTCCTAGGATGAACATGGCATCAGGAACATTAGAGTGGGCATACCTTGGGTCTAGTACCTTGACACAGCTCTGACCCCAAAATGAATATATAATCTGCCTCTGGGGGCAGAAAAACTCTAGTCCCCCGGCGCATAAACTATTGCAGCATAACATCTGGGGCTAAGATGGGGGGGACAAGAGACGTGGTCCTGCACAAGGAAAGCCTCGGGCAGGACCAAGCAGGCATGCTTCCGACCCACCCACAATGCCAAGACCACACCTCCAAAGGGTCACCAGCAGACCGTAACCACTGTAGGGGTAGCATTGGAGTGAGGATATCCCAGTAGAGAGAGGGGAGCCTACCAGGCAAGCCAGCATGGGTGGTTCATTAACAGTGCCGCCGTTCTCTTTTAGCCCCCTGGGCCAGACTACACTATACCATAGAACTTACGGAAGAGATGAGTCTTCAGCATAGACTTAAATGTTGAGACTGAGTCTGCATCTCTCACAGAGCAGGTCTCTTTGTTTCTTGGGACCTAAAATAAGCATTTCTATTTTTTTCAGAGTTTAGAAGTAAGTAATTTTCTGTCATCCAACTCTTTATATCCAAAACACAGGCTTCCAGGGTGTGCAGTTTTGGGGATTCTCCCTTTTTCACTGAAATGTACAGCTGTGTGTCATCAGCATAGCTGTGAAAATTGACATTGTGTTTCCGGATGACATCACCAAGAGGCAACATGTACACTGTAAAAACAGATTTTTAAGAAAGTTAAAAAAAACTTATTTCTAGAAAATTTGTCTTATTTTAAGTTTTATAAAGAAAAAAAAATGTTGTCAAGAATTTTTCACATAAGACAAATAGTCTTATTTTGAGAAAATATACCTAACGTTTTCTTAATAAGATTTACCAACTAATTTCAAGTTTGATTTAACTAGTAATAAGGTGTGGACATATTTTGCTAATTATCACAGCAAAGGAACAAGCTTATCTTTCTTATATTAAGAATGAGACCACTTGCATGATTTCTCAATTTAAGAATCTTTTTTTATTTATATTATAAACATGACAAACATGAAAATACAGTTTAACATGACCCTTGACTGATTTGGATAAAGGTATTACACAGCTCTGTGTTGCCGACTACCTTAATGAATAAATTAAAACTTTCCATAACATTTCTGTAACTTTTTGACAAATTTCCATGACTGTTGCATTTATGAGCCACAGCTATTTAATTTTTGGTACTGACTACTACTTCGGACGCAGTTGTCTAACCAGCACAATTTGGCCCTTTACGTCACTCAAATCTTAATGATAGGGCATTTTTTTAAGGGAAAAACTAATTTACATGCTTTACCTTTTAAGTATATAGTATTCAATCCACATTTGTTAAGCAAAAAAATACTCTAACTAAATATTACTGTAATACAATAATGTAATTCCAAGATATTGAATGTCCTTAAAACATAATGCACATTAAATCATATTTGAGCTGATTTTGGCCTCTCACTCCGGTACAGTAGGTGGCAGTATATGCACCTTTCAGGTGGTTGTGATCTGCCAGTAAAACTAAAGATGAGGAAGATTTGCCCCAGTATTTTTCATCAGTCTGACGAACATTCAAGTAATGGGTGGACTCAGCGAAGTTGTAATTTTTTACTTCAGTGGTAAGTAATACTTTATATTAAAGCGTTATTAAGTAAATAAACTATTTTATTTATGCTGTGTGTTTCAATTACATTTTTCCATGGTTAAATTAGCGGTCTGTAACTTTAGCCGTTAGCTAACTTACCTAGCTAGTTAGCTAGCCAGATAGGAACATTACTGCCTTCGATGAACACAATCTCAAACATTTGCTAGCAAGGGCAAACAGCTATTTAGCTGTGTTTAACCTTTAGCTAGCTACAAGCAGAGTTGGGTAAGTTACTTTTAACAAATGTAAGTTACTTTTAAAAAGTACCTTATCCAACGCTGGCTACAAGTGAACCTAAAAGTTTAACCACTGAAAATATTTATTAAATCTGTGGTGTCCAGTCATCCCAGTTCAAAACAGTTTCAGACAGGTGCTGAACTGGTGCTGAACTGACAGAAGCATATTAGATGCACACAATTATTTCATACTGTACCAAAATAGTTTAACACAAGGAAATGGACTGCATTTATATAGCGCTTTTTCTGACCAATGGCGCCGAAAGCGATTTACAATGCCTCACCCATTCATTCACCGATGGCGGTGTCAGCCATGCAAGGCGCCAACCAGCTCGTCGGGATTAGCAGGGGTTAGGTGTCTAAGGAAGTGATTGATGGTCATTAAAAAATGTATAAACATTGAATGAAACAAAATACAAGTGTATCAATACAAAGTCTCAGCCAAAAGACTGTACATTAAAAAACAAAATTAATGATAATTTCATATCCATTTGTGTGTCCTCTTTTTTTAAATGTTTACATCTGCATTTCAGGGGGGGGAGACTAAGCATATTAAAATCCAAGGTTCATCAGCAGTTGGAAGATGTCACCGTGCCATGCAGGATGAGCCCAGCACTTCAAAAGTTTCTAAATTATCCATCCCAGGATGGGAGCGCCAATGACTAGGAACAGAGAGCACCATCACCCTTTTACTCTTATGGTTCAGTGTTATGGTGTGATGTAGCAAGCTATGAATTCTCCAAGAACTAGAGGTAGGTTCACAAGTACACTAACATTTAATTAAAAAATTCCAAACTTTATCATTTTAGACAGCATTAGAGAGTTTAACATGTAGCTTTTTGCAGGGATTCTTTCAAACCAGTGGTTTTCCAAGCTTTGCCATTGCTCATCCCATCTGGCACTACACCACCAAAGAAGCTGGGCTCGAGCAATAAGGCCATGTTCTTAAGGTGAGTATTTTATGTTGTGACATTTAAAGCTTTCCACCCTATTAATTTATTTGAATGACCATGGCTTTCATACACCAAAGGGTCTACAATAACTTTAACCCTTAAAAAAGCAATTCAAAATCAAGCAAACAATTGTTCATCGTTACATTCATCATATATTTTTTAAGAAGCCAAAATGATTTTATACCCTTGATTCTCATGGGTATGAAAGGCATGATGGTTCAAACTGTGATACGTGAAACATTACTACAATACTGAATGAAACATGTTCCTTGTTTTCACCTGTTTCCTAATATTCTACATTGATTATTTTGTTATCTCCCCCTCAGAAGATCGCAATGCCTTCCTCCACTGATGTGCACTTTCCAAAGATTTGTAGTATGAGGGGCCTCTGTCTCATTGCCTTCACTTGACCTACTGTATCCTAAGTCTATTGCCACACTTTTGTGTGTTGCAAACCAAGGTGCTGGGAGATGAGATGTGCGATGTAACTCATTCGTATAAGAAAGTCATGTCTGAATGGCAAGCATTCTTCGAGTAAGTAGATAAATCTCATATGGTGTTTGTTTAAACATGTAGCTCACATTTAATTACTGAGCATCACTGAAATTGAGATGTCATTTGAAATGGAGAGATGGTATGTGCATTGTTACTTTTTAGACTAATTATACTGGATGATGTGTTTTCTTTTGTTCTACATTTTTTGGTGTATTGGCAGTAAGGAACAGTGTGCATTTCTATAGTGGAAAATTAAACTTGTTTCAGCCTTTATTTTGAAATCAGAGGTGTATTTTCTGTTATGCTCTGGAATAATATCATGCTTTTGTTTAATAAAGACCCTCAAAGTGAGTGCTTCATTCTACTTATTTTAAGACAAAGTAACTTGGTCTTTTTCAAGAAATTTCATCTCATTTTAAGATTTTTGTGCTAATTTAGGAACTTTATTATAAGAAAAAAAACTCTCAAAATAAGAACAATTGACAAAAAAAAACTAATTTTAAGAATTTATATCTAAAATAACAACTTTTCAAGGGCTTGTATCTAGCTAAACTTTTCTTTTTCAAGAAATTTCATCTCATTTTAAGATTTTTGTACCCTGGAAATCCAGAGTTCACGCGAGAGCACAATTTGAATTTGCTCAGCAAGTTACTCTGTCACCGAGTAATTCTGCTCATTAACTATGCCCTTGTATCCGAGCTGCACCAATCACATCGGTGTATCTGATATAGGCATGCCAGACCAGAGGCGTGTTAAACAGATGACGACACGACAGCTCTGCGACCTCGAAGTCATTAGTAAACATTGTAAGATCGCTATGGATTAACACCAGTTGTTTAAAACGACTTGGGCCACTACAATGAACAAGTCAGACTTGGCTTTTTGTCTAAAAGAGGAACAAAAGACGGGGCTCGAATCGTTCCTTTTTTATAAAAGGACGTTTTTGCTGTTTTGCGACCTGATACGGCAAGAGTTTTATCTACCAGTTAGCTCTGCCATAGGGTTACTGAAAACCCACTGGTGATTGGTCGTAGTGTTATCCAATTGCGTACAGTGAGATTTTCAAATACACACTTGGTGCCCTCCCTTGAGTTGAGTCATTTACATTACTCGAACCCAGACCCTTAATCGTTTAGGATTTGGGTCTGGATTTTTCCAGGCTAAGATTTTTGTGCTAATTTTGGAATTTTATTATAAGAAAAAAAACTCTCAAAATAAGAACAATTCACTAAAAAACTAATTTTAAGGATTTATATCTAAAATAACAATTTTCCAAGTACTTGTATCTAGCTAAACTTGCTTAGTTTTAAGCAATTTTATCTAGTTTTAAGATAAATCTGTGCTTCTCAGTGTCAACACTTTTTTGCTAATTTCAAGAATTCTTTGCAAGGAAAAAATGCTTACCCCATTGGAACATTTATTTGCTTGATACAGGACAATTTGGCCAGATTTAAGATTATTTAGCTTGTTTCAAGAAGGGTATTTTTTGTAGTGTATAGCAAGAACAGCAGCGGTCCCAAAACAGAACCTTGTGTAACACCAAAGCATACCTTTGATTGTTTAGAGGACAGACCATCCACAGATACAAACTGATATCTTTCCGATAGATAAGATCGGAACCATGCCAAAACATGTCCACGTAGTCCGATATAGGTTTCCAATCTGTCTAGAAGAATGTTGTGGTCAGCACTCAGGTCCAGAAGCACAAGAACAGAGGCACAGCTCTGATCGGATGAAACTTGAAGGTCGTTTATCACCTTTACAAGTGCAGTCTCAGTACTATAATGGGGTCTAAACCCAGACTGGAGCTTTTTGTAAGTGTTGTTAGTCTTTAGGAATTGCTGAGTTGCTGGGCGACCACATTTTCTAATATTTTTGAGAGAAATGGTAGATTTGAAATAGGCCGGCAGTTGTTTAGTCTTTTTGGGTCAAGGTTAGGCTTTTTTAAGAGGGGCTTCACTACAGCCAATTTTAGGGAATTTGGTACACACCCAGATACTAGAGAGCAATTTATTATTTTTAGCATATGCGAGCCAAGCACAGGGAGTAACTAGAAATTTAGTTGGAATAGGGTCCAGTTGACAGCTGGAAGGCTTTGAAGCCTTTACTATTTTAGTGAAAGACTCAAGGGATACAGGATTCAAAATTTCCAGTGTCCTTCCTAAGCCAACATTCTGACTGTTCTGCACAATCTTAGGACACGTGAGTTTAGGGGATATATGCTTCTGAAGGGAGCATTCTGTGATTTGTTTTCTAATAGTAATGATCTTTTCATCAAAAATGCTCATGTATTCATTACTGTCAAAATGTAGTCCTATTTCATTTGTGGAATTCTGCTTTTAGTTAACTATGCAACTGTATCAAAAATAAGTTTTGGGTTATTTTTGTTCTCCTCAATTAGGTTGGAGAAATAAGCTGATCAGGCAGAAGTAAGAGCATTATGGTAATGCAGAGTACTGTCATTCCAAGCTAGTCGAAACACTTCCAACTTGGTAGAAGGCCATTTCCACTCCAATCTTCTGAAGGCTTGCTTTAGGGTTCTGGTTTTTTCTGTATATCAGGGTGCAAGTTTTTTGTTACGGAATGTTTAGTTTTTAGCGGTGCAACTGCATTCAGTGTGTTACACAGGGTTAGGTGTAAAAACACACACACACACACACACACACACACACACACACACACACATACACATAGACATATGTCTGGGCCCCCATCTTAAATATATTCATATTAATAGTATTACAGTATGTTATTATTAAGATATAATCAGTGCCTGGTGTCCTCGTCTTCCAATATCAGATTGTTTTTTGACATTGTGTCTTTAATTAATTGAACACCTATGCCAAGCTATTTTGCTCAAATCTATACTGAACAAAACTAGGAAAGCAATTTCGAAGTAGTTAATGTGTTACAGTTCATATAAAGACATCAGTCAATTGATTGAGGCAAAATCAAAGCATCTTGCAAAAAATGTCACTGATGTTACAGACCAGTTTGTAAAAATCTGTAATATTGATATATTGAATAACAATATACATTTTATATTTACAGAATAGGTCCACTCTTTCATGGTGCATATGTGTACTCCCTTAAATCCATTGATCTTAATTTACATAATCAATTGATGTCCTTACTTGAACACTTACGTAGGAAGTCATTGTATATGTTGCATTTGGTGTCTATATGTTAGTTTATTATAAAGAGTAAAAAAGTCGGTAACTTAACGATAAGGGTACATGAACAAACATTAACAAATACATTATTAAACATGAACGAATGATGAACAAATACATTAACAAGAAATAATAATGAAAACTCATACTTAACTACTAATGTACAAATGCATTAACTAATAGTGATTACCGTCATTTGTACATGTTTATACCCAACATTAACTCATGTCGATTTTTGCATGAACAAACACTTTCTGCTGTAATTTGTTAATGTTGATTCATGTAGCGAACTCATGTAGCTGTTGGCATGAACAAAGCACTACCTAATCTATGAACTATTCATGAACGAACGATGAACAAAGAGATTAAAAATTAAAACCACAACTTTATTAATGATTTACAAATGCATTAACTAGAGTTGTTTGTTAATGATGACACAGGACATGAACGCATGTTTTACCTTCCGATGGCTTTACAAAGTTATATTTTTTATTGATGTGATTGTTCATTACTTGAATTTACATTTCACTTGCCTCTTTCCACTTTCACTGAAACAACATTACTCATCTCTTCCATCATTTTAGTCCAGGGCTGTTGTCTTAACACTTTTACTTAATCCTGTCACTCTTGACGGAAGGATTATGTGCAATTAATAGGAAAGGTTACTGCATGAATTCAAAACGATTCATTAGTTCAGAATCCATTGGGGTGCTTAGTAACCAGCGAGCAGTTAGTAGGAATGAAGCATTATTCACTGTATATTATTAGTTAATTATGTTTATGTCCCGCTAAGTGTTGAGTTACCCTACCTTACTAATGACTAACTAATGAGCCACTGTTAGTATTAAAGCATTAACAACTGATAGTTCATCATTAGTTAATCATGTTTGTGCCCCTCTAAGTAAAGTGATGATTTATCCTACCTTACCAATGACTAACTAATGAGCCACTGTTAGGAATAAAGCCTTAATAAACATATATAGTCGCTCATTTTAAGGCCGTGCATTTTACACCTAGGTCTTCAATATCTTCCCGAAATTAAAACGCATTATAATTACCTCACAATGACATTCTAGGGCTTTTGTATATATTACACAAAATATAAATAGGCTACATCGTATTTACTTAAGTTATATTTCTTAACGTTATGTCAGAACTCAGAAATACCACTATTTTTTTACCCAGAAGTTTTGCAAACTACCTACATTTGTCTTTCCTCCCTGAAGGTGGTTTTTAGAGGCTAGGTCCGGGGCGTTCCTCATGCCGTTTTCTACAGTGCTAGTAGGCACCGAATTGCCTAATAACCTGCATCATTCGTTCGTTCCTGTAGGCTACTTAAATGTGCGCATTTCCTTCTAATATTCTTTCTAGGATTCTAATATTTTTTACAGATAATTTTACTAATATTAGGCTACATGAAAATAGCAATGAGAAAACCGATATCGCATTTCGTCATTTGAACTCTACTGGACCACTGCTGAGGAAATTTGTTTTTTTTCAATAGCTAACGTGTGGCTCTGTCTTTGGAATGATTATACATTTTAGGCACATTTAAATCGCTTTTCTTACTTTTTTAAATAGCAATACAGACAGTTTTACAGCTTAATAAGCATGGTCTCTGAATGACGAAGTAGACTGTCATTATCATCATTATGAAATATATGCATAGGGCTGAACATTTCCATTGAAACATTTACGTGAATCAGATTTACAACTATAACCATCTATGGCTAATCTGTAAAGCGCAACGCTTGTATAACGCCACAACGCTTTTAAATGTGGAGGAAGTATCGACTTGGAGTATCAGGTCTTTTTCACAAGTACAAGTATGAGTACTTATGCCCAGTGTCGGGCCGATACCAAGTACTGGTATTGGTTTCAGCCCATCCCTAAGGCCCTGCTAGTAAAAATATATAAAAATCCATCAAACTAACCAAAGCTGCTCATTATTTGAAAACGAAGTCTGTCCTCCTTTCTCTTTTAAAAGACTTCTATGACGTCAATTTTAAAAAGCTTTGCACTTTTAAAAAGACTTCTATGACAGTTGTACAGCACATCTTTGCATTAAGTTCCAATAAAATATCTTGCCCAGTGCTGAGAGTCGATCCTGCCCAGTCCTATTTTCACCACCATAGCTACTTCTTCACCTCCATCTGCCATTCAACTAAAAGTAAATACGCTAACAATCTAAAAATTGAAAGTTTAAAGAAATCAGAGACGGGTAAGCTAAGCTAGTTCTTGTTCGGATGGCAAACTTTTATTAACATTTTTTTTTGTTGACATTTATTCAACTGTCACTCCTATCAGCAACAGAAACAATGCTGACGTAAGGCTAGGCCTGCAGAAATACTTTAGTTGGTCAAAGAACACACCCAACATGGTATGTGTTCGAAATCTGATTGGTTAAAAATATGACAAACAACAGCATTGTCCTAATGGGCTTCAACAGCAGACTGTATTCACGCGGAATTCTGAATGCCCCAGTCTACCCGGAGACAACACAGTTGAAAAAATCTTATTGGATAAAAGCTTTCATTAATATGAGCTGTGCTAAAAGCAAGGCAACTGAAAATAGTGTACTGTAGCAATGAAATTACCTTACAATAATTAAAATGAACTTTGTAAAATATATATAGTGTTAATGAAAAAATATATTAAAGAATAATATATGTTAAAAAAATATTCTGACTATCTTTGGGCCTGCGGAGAAGGCTTTCCAGGCCCAGGCGGCCCACCACTGATAATGAGTCACTGTTAGGAATAAAGCATTAACAACTGATAGTTCATCATTAGTTAATCATGTTTGTGCCCCTCTAACCCAGTAGGTAATACGCAAGCAGGCCACCGGCAGGACGCCTGCTTTTGCCACCGCGGCCGCTGAGCTTTTTTGCCGCGGTCGCCCCACGCGTGGGCCGTGTTTAATAAACAATACCCTGATCAGCGGCCTGACAGCGGCGCACCCGTGACAAGCCGCTTTTTTGCACAGAACCCAGCGGGATGCCACATACCCCAATATTAGGCTTTTTATTATTAATAAATAATATAATCAGTTTTCACTTATATCACAAATGACAATGCATTTAATTAAATCCTAACATTTTATTTAAAATAGTGCAAGGTCAAGATGCAGTTGAAAAAAACTGTGTATTATACAGCAAGCATACAAAATATACATGTGCAAATGTATTTAATTCAATCTCAACAATTTTGTTCAAATAGTGCAAAGATGCATGTAAGGAACCTGTGCATTATTCAGCAAGCATACAAAATATACATGTGCAAATGTATTCAATTCAATCTTAATAAACTTACTCATCTGTTAATTGTCCTCTTGCTACGTCTCTTTCCATGTTTGCTGGAAAACTTCAGTGATTCAGTGACGCATATGCGGTCATCAGTCATTTTTGTTTCAAGTGCTTTTTTCTTCAGTAGACATGGATGGACATATTCCCAAAGAAGTACTTAGGCAATTAGAATTTAACCGCGTTTCAACTGGATTATCTGTAGAACGCTGCCTTGTTGAAGCTGAATATCCAACTCCATTTGTTGTAAATGTTCTTCGGTGTACTCATCTGCCAATCCAGGTTAGTAGCAATTGTGTTACCAGCGACTATGGTTACGAACTGTTTCACAGAATCCAGAGAACATGCCAGGTGGGCGGGGCTTGGAACAAGGAAGCCAGTGTTGTAGTTCCCTACTTACTGAAAAAATCATACCACCTCGTCTGTTTAGCATTAAAACGGCTAAACGAAATGTACCAGAAAGACAAGCTATACCTTAAAAAATCAAGGACAACCAAGGCTTTAAGTAGTAGGTTTGAAAGCCAGATCAGTATAACAGGGATGCTTATTTTTGTGACAGAATAGATGCCTACATTCATTTTTCCTATCTCCACAGTCGATTCATACCATAGGGTGATGTCAGGGTATGAAGTTTCCCTGCGAAATTTCAAATCTTGCTCTTACACTAGCCAGGCATGGGTGAAACATATCTCACTGTTCTACAAATGTCTGGGAGAAGCTACAAGCACCTCCAGATAGCTGTAGGGTGAAGTATCCCTTTAACAGACATTCAGTTTTTGCGCTCTTACTGCATCGTCATTTTTGGTGAATTTGAGTTGATCAAAACTGTAAAACTTCTGTCTTAATTAGCTCTACAAACCACACGTAAAAGTGGAAGAAATCAAAGAATTGCCACAGAGCTATTGAAGGTAACATCCGCGAAAACCAACAAATGCAAACATCAAGCTGACTTCACCGCACTGTCCTGATTGTTTCGGTGTCCCGGTGGCGCTGCGAACCACAAGGTGAATGAAGCAGTTACTGCTTTGGACGTCATATGTTACGTGATTTTTCCATACCAAAGCAAATTTCGGAGCAGTTGTTCAAATGGAATTGTAGTAAATGGTTTGAAGCACGTTTCGAAGCTACAATGTCAAACTGCCATCAATAATGATAACCTCATAGTAAATAGCCATCTTTGTTGTGACTGTGGCTGACTGGCTGGTAGTATGTAGATTCAACTGATGCAGTATAATGTTAACCATCCAATGGGCAGAAGTTGACACCTTAACACAAAGCCCATGATGAGGCAGAAAATGCATACAGAAATGTAAAAAGGACAGGGAGAAACAAATAGCGTTGAGGAAATAAATAGGGTAAAAAAAATACAAAGGAAGAATAAAACAGACAAAATATTATAATATACACATAATACATACATTTAAAAAATAAGTCATTAATAAATAAAGTTGAAGATTATAACGGACAATAAATAAATACGGTAATTATTACAATGTTGAATAAATAAAGAAGCTTATCAAGCACACTTTAACTAGTATTACTCATGTTACTTATACTGACAATGTAACAAACCTGGTGCATCAGTATTTCAATATGTAACGATCTACTCCAGAATAGGTTAATAATGATACTGTTTATTCTGTACAAGAATGCAGGGTGAGTATTTAGACTGTTCAGTTGACCAATCTAGGTAGTCAAGCAAGTAGAGTCCTGTTAACAAATCCAGGTAGTTAGACAAGCAGAGTTCTGTTTACAAATCCAGGTAGGCAGACAAGCAGGGTACGGTACACAAATCTGGTTCTCAGTCAGGCAGGATCATAGGAAACAAGGCAGTATATATCAAGCCAATGTACAGGGGATAATCCAAGACAAAATACTTAAATAACAATGCAGGGGTCAGGCCTGAATAACAATACAAGAATAGAATGCTCAGTAGGAAGAAATCAGGTAACGCTTTAAAATACAGGCCACTAGTTACACGGTAGTAACCGGGTATCTACGCGATAACAAGACGGTAGGTACTCGGCAGATGCATTGTAACTACTTCGGTTTTAATAGGAATCAAGGATGTATCTACTATATTCTACCAGGGTAACAACTTCAGTTTTAATAGGAATTAAGGATGTAACTACTATAAATCTACCAGGTAACTACTTCGGTTTTAATAGGAATTAAGGATGTACCTACTATAAATCTACCAGGGTAACTACTTCGGTTTTAATAGGAATTAAGGATGTACCTACTATGAATCTACCCAGGTAACTACTTGGGTTTTAATAGAAATTAAGGATGTACCTACTATAAATCTACCAAGGTAACTACATTGGTTTTAATATGAATTAAGGATGTACCTACTATAAATCTACCCAGGTAACTAGTAACATTAAGGTAAGTGCAGTTGCAAATACGGTACGCGGTCACTATTTAGGTCTTGTTTTTTATTTTAATAGGATTGAATGACGTAATGTGGGCTATGAATAAAGCCACAGTAAATCAGAGTCTGTTATGAGTTTTATAATTGTTTAAAGAAATGTATGCTGAGTCTCAGATCCGTCTTGTCCTCATCTGTAAGTGCTCCATTCATAAAAAGCTGAATTCCTATTGGACAGAATGCTGGTTTCGACACAAAGCGTTTGCAAGCGCTCAGAATAAGGAATTCTGCTAATTAGCACACACAAGTACTCCATTATTTATATAGGAATAGAGAGATTCAGTGTATTAAGCCAGCTACTATAGTCAATTGTGTATATTTGCCTTTCGGTGCATCTCAGGTGTCAGGTCTGATTCATAATGGATAATAGTTTCTGACCAATGAAGTGTTTATTGTTGTTTATAAATATTAGTTGACATATATATTTTGATTAAGGCCTTCTGTGCTAAAATTTCCAAAAGTCCAGGCTTAAATTGTTTAGAAGCGTATTAAATAAGGCACTAGGTAAGTGTGCAAAGCAAGATTATACGAGTGTGGTTCTTGGAACAACTTAGAAACAACAGTTAACATGTGGCAATTTATCCTATATTGCCAAATTACAAAAAAATACTTACCTTACTACAATCCTCACGTTGTAGACAATTTCGTCTAGTCGCTTGTGTACTAACTTAAAGAACCTCAGTATCAAGTTGAAGGTAAAATATGTTACCATCTATTTACACTGTAGTTACCAGGTACCAAAGGCATTTAAAGTGGGTTTTCAATAGTAACCTCAAGGTATTTACTCGACACTTACATTGAAACTACCAGGTAACTACACTTTCTGTTACCCAGTAACTACACAGTAACTACAATGAATCAGGCCTGTATTTTAAAGTCAATCTTAATACCCCATAACTACACTGTAGTTACCAAGTACCAAAGGAATTTCAAGTGGATTTTCAATAGTAAGGTTTAGGTAATTACTCGACTCTTACAGTGAAACTACCAGGTAACTACACTTTCTGTTACCCAGTAACTACACAGTAACTACACTGAATCAGGCCTGTATTTTAAAGTAAATCTTAATACCCCATAACTACACTGTAGTTACCAAGTACCAAAGGAATTTCAAGTGGGTTTTCAATAGTAAGTTCAAGGTAATTACTCGACTCTTACAGTGAAACTATCAGGTAACAAGGCTGTCTGTTACCGAGTAATTACACAGTAACTACACTGAATCAGGCCTGTATTATAAAGTTGAGACTAATACCATGTATTTGTACTGTAGTTACATCTAACAAGGGCATTTAATGTCGTTTTTCACTAGTACTTCCAAGGTACTTACAGTGATACTACAAGGTAACAAGGCTGTCTCTTTCCCAGTAACTACACAGTAACTACACTGAATCAGGCCTGTATTATAAAGTTGAGACTAATACCATGTAGTTGCACTGTAGTTACATGTAACAAGGGCATTTAATGTCGTTTTTCACTAGTACTTCCAAGGTACTTACAGTGATACTACAAGGTTGTTAAACTGAATAGAGCCTGTTCAATAGAACCTGTTCCAATCTAGCTCCTGCGTCTGGTGTTGTCATTCAGACAACTAACTGTAATTGTTGGCTACTAGCTAACTTTGCTTTTGGATGAATTTGCTAGTATGGCTGGCAACTGCGTCACTTTTAGCCAAAACGTTTTGAGTGCGTGACACATGCTCATTCATGTTACAGGGCATTAAGAAATTCGCCTGTGAATGATTGGGAAAAAAGTATCCAATGACAAATAATGGAAAATTAACGGATATTTTTGTCATAAAATAAATATCAAAGTGTCTCTATAGGAATTTTTTTAATTGACATCTCTACGACAGGTTGTGTTTTTCTTGCATCCACCTCGAACGGCACATTAGTATTTTTTTACAGTCTCTGGAGTGGACCCGTAGTTCGCGCAAGTTTTCATGGGATGAAGAGTCCACCAGCATTTTGTGGTGGCTACTGAACGATTTGACTGCAGCGGACTTCGTTTGAGACCTATACAATCTATGTTTGAGACGGTGGGTATCACATTTTCTGTGAGCGAGCAAAACATGTTAAATTAGATTTCCACTTTATATTGTCCAACAAGGTAGCAAAAGTTCAGTAGCTAGTAGCTTCATCATTTATACAAATTTATACAAAAATTATTTATACAAAGTAATGTCTAGGTCTCTTTAGATAAAACCTGTGTACATTTTTAATTAAAAACATACTTGTAAAAAATAGGGGTGGGAAGGTGGGCTAGTGGTTAGGGCATCGGAATGAGGTACCTGAGGACCCTGTTTCAAATCCCCTGACAGCCAAGGTGAAACCTCTGTCATTCTGTCTTTGAACAAGACAGATAACCCTAATTAGGTTCCTAGGATGGTGTTGTAAATACAAACTTGTTCTTAGTCAACTTACCTGGTTAAATAAAGGTTAACCATGAATCGTTAATTTACCATAGATTTGAATTGCCTGTTTAGTAACTAAAAAATATAGTGTAAAGGTCACCTGTAAGAAATATTTGACCTTTTTTATAGCTCTTTTTCAAATAGTCTTGATTTTTATATATTCATTGAAATGGATAAGATTTACTGAGGGGGAATTCAGTGACAATTCTCATAAGTGTAGACTAAATAAAGTAATTTTCTTACAATTGTCTTTACAGGTCCAGAATGGAACTACACTGGTCCTGCAAAATAAGATAAAAAAATGTGAAGGATCTCAGAATTGCCTTCAGTCAAAGGTTAGTCTCACTTGGACTTGGTTAGTCTCACCTAAGGTACATGTGCATTCCCAAGTTCCCCTTCTCTGAGAATTACAGCTTCCCTATCCTAGACTGCTCAGAACTACAATTCCAATCACCCAAATTCTGTACACCTGCTCTCACTCTGTCTGTATATAAGGCTTACACACACCATTGCCTCTTCGCAAGGTATTGTAAGTCATTATTTTCTTCCTACTGAGCATATATTCTTGGATTGTTATTCTGGCCTGACCTGTGCATTGTTTATTCTGTATTGTGTTTTGGATTATCACCTGTACCTTCGCCTGACCGAACTCTGCTTGTCTGACTACCTGGATTTGTTACTGGAACTCTGCCTGTCTGATTACCTGGATTTGTATACTACCTGGACATAGCCCATATACTCACCCTGCATTTATTGTACAGAAAAAACATTATTATCATTATTAACCTTTTCTGGGAGTGAATCTTTACAACATGACACAATGTCTTGTAAGAACACTAGTTTTCTATGCACAATCGAAAGTAGAGGAAAAACAGTTACAGTGCATGTTCTCTATAGCCAAGCAACATTTACAAACAATCACAAGTTTTGGCCGGGAGGAGTGAACATTTTTTTTAGGAAGTGCACTTATACTTTTTACATAACGCTAGCGGAGAAGTGAAGATGTCGTTTCCCTTGTCAAATTTCCAGTCCATCCCCTTTGCTCCAAATTTAATGCTAAATTGTCTAGACGTTTTTACTGTAGCCATTTAAAGATTGCAGAAGTAGATGTCTGGCTTGCGAGACTGGTTAAAGGTATTATACTGTGCGCCGTAGAGGATGGTCGCATGGACAATGGCTCTGCTCACTCTATGCAGGTTTTGGCTTATTACTGTTTTTTTAGTTTTTATTTCTGCACGTTCTGCACTGTCGCTCATACAGTATGATCGACTAGCACTTTTGGATATACGTAATTCACTGGATACAGACTTTTTTTCCACTTACCGGAGCGATTGCTGCAA
>JACXGM010022612.1:0-16617 GCA_016801145.1 Umbra pygmaea | reverse complement strand
TCTACACAGAACAAACAAACCCACAGAACTAAATACCCAACTAACGAGGGAAGGGTGTGCAGGTGTGGACCAAACAACAAAACTGATTGGATAATCAAACCATGTGAGGGGATCATGTGATACAAAGAGCGGGAAAACAAAACAACACAGGGGAGAACCACCATGAAGTGACACAGAACAAGGACAAATACTACAGACACTGTGACACACCCGATGAACTCCTTTGTTGCTTCGGCATTGTGTTTTGTGTCATTTTCTTGATTCAGTAAAAAGAGTAGTTCAAAATGAAGAAAGAAAATTTTGTGAACTGCACATCACCCGTGTGTGTCAATGTTTACAAGATTGATGAGAGGATGCAGCAGAATTATCCTTCTTGTCACAAAAAGAGGAAAAAAATGAATGAGAGTGAATTGCGGGAACAGCTATTAAGTAAACTTGTGTTCTCTTCATTCCAAATTTGATGTCAGCATATAACAGTAACATTAAGTTGATGTGCTAGTTTTTCTGCTTCTCTCTCTATGTTGTCTTGCTAACGTAGCTAGAGTAGTTGGACAGTGCATCTATGGGTCTGTCTGTGCTTGCTTGTTTGCCAGCCTTTGTGCCAGACACATTTGAGTCGTGTTTATAAACTGCAGCTCAGAAAAGAGAACCACGAAATGAAACTAGCATTTTCCAGCAGCAACCTCTGTGGGGACCAGTCCAGACCAAATGTATAGTCAATATAAAGTCAATATATAGTCAATGTATAGTCAATATAAAGTCAATATATAGTCAATGTATAGTCAATATATAGTCAATATATAGTAAATATATAGTCAATATATAGTCAATGTATAGTCAATCTATAGTCAATATATAGTCAATATCTCAGTCAAGGTTTAGTTTCAACTCTGGACTAATGTGAGATTTAAAGCAATGTATTGACATTGACTATTGATTATATATTGAATTTAAAATGTTGATTAGCTGGGCATACTGGGCAATATGGATGCACATCTCTCAGTAAATAATAACCATTAACCAAGTACTCAGCCAAGCAATAGTATATAAATAGTATATTATATTAAAGAATGTATAAAAGGAAATCAGCGGGAGCCAGGTTGAATGGGCCTGATGCAGTTTATAAATTAATAATTGTATTGTTATTGTCACAACTTCCCAGGGACTGGTCGGGAGTCGTGGCATAAGACTGAACTAATTCTTTTTAACAGGGGTGTTTTCTGTTTTCTGTTGTGCCCATGTTTGAGTCATTATGGTTTGGCACACCTTTTTCCGGACAACAAGGTATATAGCCGGGAAAGCAGATTAGATCGTTACGCATGTGTGGTGTATTAGTTGATTACCGCTACACCTGTTAGGGTTTGGCATCTCAGCTATATAATCATTGGTGTCTGAGAAGGCGGTGGGCATCATTTGAGTTGATATACTGTCGGTGAGTGTGAGTCCCCAATAATGGGTTATTAACATGGTCGAGTATATATATAACAGTCTTGATGAGTCAGGCGTACGCTCTATATACTATGCCGCATCAGAGCATAGTAGCTTTGTGTATATTCGTTGTGCAAAATCCAAGTGCTGTTGTTAGGTCCTCCTGTGTTACGTATTTAAGTTGTGTGTGTGTGTGTATATATATACAAATATATATTATTATTGATTATTATTATATAGTAAATTGAAGAACACATCTGCATTCTGGTCTCCATTTCTTCACCCCTCAACACGTTAAGCATGACAGAATGATGCGCCACAACAGAGACCCGTGGAAGGGCATTACCTCGCTCTTGCTGCTTGCCCACAGCAGGAGTGGAGAAGAATGGGGCACAGAGGAGCAGAGGAGAGAGTACTGGAGTCTCCCCAATAAATATTTTGGGGGCTATGGTTGTAGTAGTCCTGGGAAACCAGCCAGGGCTAACGATGCATCCCCTGCTGACATATGGGACAGCTGATACTGCCTCCTCCACTGGAGTGGTTGGAGGAGCTACTCCCGGCTCCTTCCTCGGAGTGGCTGGAGGGGCTGCTAATTCCAATTACCTTGGAGTGGATGGAGGAGCTGCTACTCCCACCTCCTCCCTCGGAGTGGCTGGAGGATCTGCTGCTCCCACCTCTTCCCTCGGGGTGGCTGGAGGTGCTGGTCCAGCAGCTGATAGAGGAGCTGAAGGCTGCCTCACCGCTGGAGTCTGTCGGAGCTGCCTTGGTCCTAGGCGGGCTATCTTGGCTGCCAGACCCACCAACAGTTCTTTCCCTTCTCTTGGTGAATGGTGGGGCGCTGCAGTGGCCTGGGTGGATGGCCCATCTCCCTCTGGAGGTGGACCTGCCCTCCCGCCCTGCCCGTCTTTTTCTCTACTGGTGGTGCTTGGGGCGCCCCTGGGCCTGTGGCTGGGGGCGCACCTTTGATGGGGGTAATGTTACGACTTCCAGGAACTGATCGGAGGTCATGGCGTAAGACTGAACTGATTTGAGTTTATTTGAATAGGGGTGTTTTCTGCTTTGCCCGTGTTTGAGTTATTATGGTTTGGCGCACCGCTTTCCGGACACCAAGGTATATAGCTGGGTAAGCTGGATAGGTCATTATGCATGTGTGGTGTATTAGTTTATTACTGCTACACCTATTAGGGTTTGACATCTAGACTATATAATCATTGGTGTCTGAGAAGGCAGTGCGCACCATTTGAGTTGATCTCCTGTCGGCGAGGGTGAGTCCTATGTTACATATTTAAGATGTGTAAATTAAATTGAAGAACACGTCTCCCCTGCATTCTGGTATCCATTTCTTCACCCATCAACACGTTAAGCGTGACAGTTATCTACAATTTACAGATACTATGCTTAAGTTTGACATTAGAGGAGATGCTGGATCATCAGCCAGTACAAGCACAGACCCAGTTGATCCACATCCAGCCTCGGCCAGTACTAGCACTGCAAGAGGTGTACAACCAGCATGCTGAAAATGCCCAGGCTGTAAAGGGATCTAAAGTTGATCACATACAGTGGGGCAAAAAAGTATTTAGTCAGCCACCAATTGTGCAAGTTTTCCCTCTTAAAAAGATGAAAGAGGCATGTAATTTTCATCATAGGTACACTTCAACTATGAGAGACAAAATGAGAAAAGAAATCCAGAAAATCACATTGTAAGATTATTTATGAATTTATTGGTAACTTCCTCTGTAAAACAAGTGTTTGGTCACCTACAAACAAGCAAACTTTCTGGCTCTCGCAGATCTGCAACTTCTTTAATAGGCTCCTCTGTCCTCTACTCGTTACCTGTATTAATGCCACCTGTTTGAACTTGTTATCAGTATAAAAGACATCTGTCCTCAAACATTCACACTCCAAACTCCACTATGGCCAAGACCAAAGAGCTGTCAAAGGACACCAGAAACAAAATTGTAGACCTGCACCAGGCTGGGAAGACTGAATCTGCAATAGGTAAGCAGCTTGGTGTGAAGAAATCAACCGTGGGAGCAATTATAAGAAAATGGAGGACATACAAGACCACTGATAATCTCCCTAGATCCAGGGCTCCACAAAAGATCTCACCCTGTGGGGTCAAAATAATCACAAGAACGGTGAACAAAAATCCCAGAATCACACGGGGGGACCTAGTGAATGACCTGCAGAGAGCAGGGACCAAAGTAACAAAGGCTACCATCAGTAACACACTACGCCACCAGGGACTCAAATCCTGCAGTGCCAGACGTGTCCCCCTGCTTAAGCCAGAACATGTCCAGGCCCGCATGAGGTTTGCTAGAGAGCATTTGGATGATCCAGAAGAGGATTGGGAGAATGTCATATGGTCAGATGAAACCAAAATTGAACTTTTTGGTAAAAACTCAACAAAAAATGCTGAGTTGCATCCAAAGAACACCATACCTAATGTGAAGCTTGGGGGTATAAACATCATGATTTGGGCCTGTTTTTCTGTAAAAGGACCAGGAAGACTGATCTGTTTAAAGGAAAGAATGAATGGGGCCATGTATTGTGAGATTTTGTGTGACAACCTCCTTTCATCAGCAAGGGCATTGAAGATGAAACGTGGCTGGGTCTTTCAGCATGACAATGATCCAAACACACCGCCCTGGCAATGAAGGAGTGGCTTCGTAAGAAGGATTTCAAGGTCCTGGAGTGGCCTAGCCAGTCACCAGATCTAAACCCCATAGAAAATCTTTGGAGGGAGTTGAAAGTCCGTGTTGCCCAGCGACAACCCCTAAACATCACTGTTCTAGAGGAGATCTGCATGGATGAACGGGCCAAAATACCAGCAACAATGTGTGAAAACCTTGTGAAAACGTTTGTCCTCTGTCATTGCCAACAAAGGGTATATAACAAAGTATTTAGATTAACTTTGGTTATTGACCAAATACTTATTTTTCACCGTAATTTACCAATAAATTCATTACAAATCCTACAATGTGATTTTCTGGATTTTTTCCTCATTTTGTCTCTCATAGTTGAAGTGTATCTATGATGAAAGTTACAGGCCTTTCTCATCTTTTTAAGTGGGAGAACTTGCACAATTGGTGGCTGACTAAATATTTTTTTGCCCCACTGTAGTTCTATATTTTTTATTTTACTATTTTGAGACATACTTTAGCTGCATCCATAGCCTATAGGCATATGTTTACATTGTATAGCCAACACTAGTCGAACAGTTGTATAGGCAAAATTTTACTATTTTGGATATCTTAAGATTCTATAGCAGTTATTATATTTAATAAATAATGTTTCTTAATATCAGATTCTACTCTCTATAGATCTACTTATTCTTAGACCGACAGATGGAGCAATATGTTTTAAAGGAGGGAAGATATTAGTGGGAGCACTGGGATTTCAGGTGTGACTGTGTGGCAATAGGTCAGGAAGCAGATATTTGCTAAGAGCCCCGGGAACGTCAGGACCAGCTCTGGCTGCTGCCATCATTTGTTACAATACATCCTCAATAAAAATTAGTGTGCCAAATGTCTAAATACCTACAGTATGATCACATAAAGTGGGGAAATAGAACTCTTAAAGTGATGCTATTCTTACTCTGAAGAAGCAGCTGTATAACTGAGCGTTGATTTGCAGTCTTTATGTCAGACAGTCATTTTAAATGAGAATTGGTTTAATAATAAATAAAGGTGAAATAAATCTAAAATGACAACCCGGCCCCTCCATCATAGCTGGTAAAGTGGAATTAATTGGTCTGACATTTTGTTTTGTTGTTCCAGGATGACACTCTGCTATCGGAGAGCAGTCATTTCACCTTTGTGTATGATGACACTGAGTGTTCTCTTGTTGTGCTGAACGCCCGTCCTGAGGACTCAGGGGTGTACACCTGCACTGCTAAGAACCTGGGGGGGCAGGTTTCCTGCAAGGCTGAACTCACTGTCCACAAAGGTCAGAATCACAGTCTACACTATCTGACATGTATCAAGAAAAATGTGTTGGTGGAATATGTTATTTTGATATCAACCACAATGTATGTTTTGTAAATATATTTGTATTGTTGAATAATTATGAACATAAAATATGGTCAGATAATTTTTAAATGTTGTTTTATTAATTTTCTATATTTTAAGTGCACTTGTTTATCATTGTAATATTTCAACCTAAGCTAAATTACGGTTTTGGTTGTAAGTCAAGGCTATAGAACTATCTGTCAGACTAAGCACACACCCACAGTTTAAATTTATCCGTGTTTTAACCACTTGCCTGCAGAGAGAAAGGCGGTGGTAGAACCCATGGAGGATGAGGGGTCCATTTTGAGGAAGATGCGAAGGCTGACTGATTACTATGACATACACAAGGAGATAGGCCGGTGAGTCATCGACCAGGCATTCACAAAAAACACCTGCACTGGCTACCTCTCTGTTTTTAGAATCCCTTAAACCTGTTGCGGCTATCACTATTGTATGGCAGTGTGAACAGTACCCAAAGGTCAGCATATGGAACATAAATGGTGAAGTGAGTCACTTAGTCAATATAGAAACACATCACACAGGCTGTTTGGCTGTTTTTATTTTTGGTAGCATTTGGCTTGACTCACCAGAAGGCCATCAGAGGCTTAACAAAAGGTCACAAACCATTAGTTACTCCTGTTCCTTCCCTTTCTCAACTAACTCTAGGTGTCCCAGAACACACCTGTTTTATTAATCTCTCAACTGCATGGAACCATTTGTTGATTTGAATAGATATGCCGTTTTGCAAACACAATTAATGCCATATTTTTTCCCAGGGGAGCATTTTCCTATGTGAAGAGATTGACTGACAAGAAGGACAAAGTGGGGTATGCAGCCAAGTTTGTGTCAGCAAGGGCAAAGAGGAAGACTGCTGCTTTAAGCGAGATGAACCTTCTGTCAGAACTGGACCATGACAAGATCATCTACTTCCACGATGCCTTCGAGAAGAAGAACATGGTCATCATTATTACTGAGCTGTATCTTTTTTACAAATGTCTTAAGTTATGTTGATTGTCAAGAGGTTCTTAAGCAGCCATATAATATTTTAGATATTAACACAGCAACTTACAATAATTGAATACATTTAAGAAAAGCTAGGTGAGACAACCAGAACGTAATAGTGAGAGCATTCTAATATTTGACAGTGAACTGGCAAAGTTCTGTGCTGGAAAGAGGATCATACAAATAAACATAAAACAGTTTAAAAATAAACAGACAACCGAGGGGTGGCTGTGGAACAAATTTAGGTACTCAATGTAAAGGAAGGGTTTTAGATGTTTCCTGAAGATGAGTAAAGACTCTGCTGTTCTACCCACCAGTGGAAGCTTGTTCCACCATTGACGTGCAAGGACAGAAAAGGGCCAAGAGCCCAGAGATGGCAGAAACTAGAGTGCACTGAAAGCACTATGGCCTTGTAGCGAATAAGAGCTTCAACAGAGGGTGTGTAGATGTTGGGTGACATGGGAGAACTTTTGAGTTCCAGTAATTTGGTGGCACACCATAAGCCCTATCAAAAGTGTGAGTTGCAGTAATCCAGACATGGTGATGAGTGTCCAGTTGACTACCAGTGCTACTGCTTGAGTGAGGTGAGCTCATTCTCTGCAAATGTTATAGAGTATGATCCTGCAGAAGTGATTGATGTTAGCAGAGAATGACAGGGTAATGTCTAGTGTCATGCCAAAGTTCTTTGCACTCTAGAAGGGGGACATCGTTAGCAACCATGATGGTGCATTCTTCCCATAGAAGAGCAGCTCTGACTTGTCAGGGTTGAGCTTGAGGTGGTGGGCTGACATCCATACAGAAATGAATTAAATACAAATGGAAATGGGTTCAACTTGTTTTTACAACCATATCCAATACTGTGTAAACAGTTGGCTTCTTACAAACTCTTAACAAATTCTGATCTTTTGTATGTTTCTTTAAACTCATCTTTACCTTTTTGGTTTAAAGCAATATTTTCACATTTTCTTCACCATCATTTCCTGCACTTGCAATGCTAGAGTGATGGTTTCAATTTTAACTGTGTCAGCACAAAATAGAAATGTATGCACTGCACTCACTACTAAGTCCCATCTGTCACTTCTGGAGAACACTGTCAGCTAAATTATTTAAATATGTAAAGTGAAACCCAACCACAAGTAGTGCGAGCCTACAGTACATCTGGAAAGTATTCACAGCGCTTCACTATTTATACATTTTGTTATGATATACCCTTATTCCGAAATGGATTAAATTCATTATTTCCCTCAAAATTCTACAATACCACATAATGATAATGTGGAAGAAGTGTGTTTGAAATCTCCTGAAATCACTGTACCAGATGAGATAAATACCTTCTGTGTTCACTTCAAGGAAAGTAACACTTATATATCATTGAGAGCAAATCATGGCCACCCCCTATTATCGGACACTTCTAGCGGTTTGAGGAATATATCACCTCAAGTTCAAAATTTACATTCACTGAAAAACAACAGTATGTTTGCTATCAAGTATACACTTTCATCTAGACTTCCACCGATTTTCATACAATTGTAGGCAGGTAAAAAAATATTTCCTCACTATGGTTTCTTTGACTTTCATCGAATCTCCAGCATGAGGCAGCCCAAATAGGCATACCTCTGCCAGGGATTTGGGATAGATAAGGCAAATTATCTTCCTTGCCATGTCGCTCACCAGTGACTCTTTCTGTGCAGATTGGGTGCCTATAAGTTCAATCAAGGTAGTTGGTGAGGGTAATCATCCCGTGCATTAGCAGTGCGAAAATAATTGTTTTGATGTTGCTATTTTTTAAAAGTGATGTGTCAAAATTGTTAATTTTTGAATCAAAGATTACTGAAAATATAATTTAATTGAACAAAATTGGAATGAGGCAGATAAACGTAGACGGTGGCAGAAAACAGGGGGCTGTATTATTTTGCTACATGGCTAATGGACTAGCTAAAAATAGAAATATTTGTACAAACATTTCAGACATGATATTTGGTAACAAGCTAGTTATATTTGGTAACATTTTTATGATGCTAATTATCATGAAAATTTGACAGTTAGATGAAATGATAACAATGTAAAAGAAAATGTATTTCAAAACAGCTGCTTGATTATGCCAATAATAAGGGGTTCTAAACTGTATGTTTTCTTTAGCTGAGGTTACAAAGACTTTTAAATAGGTTAACAGTAGTTGAATTAGATGGAACAAAAGGATGCATACTCAGTGTATGCGTAGACCAGCTAGCGTTTGTCTTCACAGATATCTGTTAATGTAACCAGTTGCGCAAATAACATTTAATGTAACCAGTAGCGCATCTGTAGACATAAAATCTGGTCTAGGCTCACATTAACATCATCTTCCCTGACAATGTTCTCAACAGAGCCACAGATGATCCAATCTCTATTGCACTCAACACTGTCCACTCCCAAGGGGAGTAGCTCATTACTATGTTCAGTGTGTGGCCATGTTTACCTGAAACAGTATCTTCATCTATTTTGACAACATGATGTTAGGTCTGAGTCCTCGTAATCACGAAACCACCTAAAGGGAGGAGGTTAGGTACTCGGCGGGAGGTGCCAAGACAAAATAATCTCCCTCAATGTCAGCGAGACCAAGCAACTGATCGTGGATTACAGGATACGTAGCATTTAGAGAGCTTCACGTTCCTAGTTCAGCATCATTAAGGAAGTAACGTGGTCCACATAAAACTATAAAGGAAAAGCCATGGCAGCACCTCTACCCCTTAGGAGGTTAAGATGTTTTGGCATGGACCTCAAATCCACAAAATGTGTTGACAGGGTGCATCACTGACTGACAGAAACTAAAACACCATTGATTGCAAGGTGCTACACAGGGTGGCTTGAATCCCCAGGGTAAAACATTCTGGCCTCCATGACTTCTAAAGCAGGCAGTGTCAGAGGGAGTTATTACCCAGTCACCTCAGCAATACTACACATCACAGGCATACCTGTCAGTATTAGTGCTTTAATTCTAGAAATAACAGATATTACAGCTACTATCCCCAAGAAATGGTTAATGAAATGAATTCTCGCACTGTCCTCTGTTTGAACTACTAAATTAATACTGAAAACACAGTAAATATACACATGTACACACATATGTCATAATTTTCACATATATTGTTTTTAGTTTATTATCTATTTTTATGCATAGTCACACTTTATACTTATATTTTTGTTATTACTTGTGTACCTGTTTCTATTTTGTATTATTTCATTATTTTTTATGCTCCGTATTACTGGGATTAACGGCATTTAACTGTCATTCTACACCTGTTGTTTACTAAGCATGTGACTAAATAATATTAGATTTGATCTTTGCATGAACAACTCTCCATAAATACACTAGAGTCTTCTTCCCACTGTGCAGATGAGAGAGAATTGCTGCATAACATTCATCTAAGCTTCCTTTCTTTACCCTGGAGGCATTAAAGAACCGAGGCACTGCTTTCTCCTGACTCATCGCAGATTGGTTGCATTCTCATGAGTCCTGATGTGTGGGAGTTGGGCTCATTTATTATTCATTTCCCATTTACCTCCCACTTGGACTGTATTGGTATGGTTGTCAGGTTCTATCCCTCTATTTTCCTTAACGGCAGTCTAAAGGTGCCACGAGGAGCTTCTAGACAGACTGACCAGAAAGACCACCGTCATGGAGTCTCAGGTGGGCCTTGTGTTTGAGTGACTCTGGTTTGACAATCACCCAAAAAATTACTTGATTGTACTGAAATCCAGTATCATTGTTTTATATGCAAAAAAATGCAAATATAAAATGTGGAATAGAACGTGGTAAAGATCTTTTGTTCTGCAGATCCGTTCCTGTATTCAGCAGGTGCTTGAAGGGATCAGCTACCTTCACCAGAGCGATATTGTTCACCTTGACATCAAGGTACCTCAGAGTTATACACTATCAGGAACACACAATACCTCAGTCCCACAATAGAGGGAACACACACTACCTCAGTCCCACAATACAGGGAACACACACTACCTCAGTCCCACAATACAAGGAACACACACTACCCCAGAGTTATACACTATCAGGAACACACACTACCTCAGTCCCACAATACAAGGAACAGACACTACCTCAGTCACACAATACACGGAACACACACATTACCTCAGTCCCACAATACTAAGAACACATACACACTACCTTAGTCACAGAACAAAAAACAATGTACTAACCATTTTTTACAAAGATGACTACAGATACTTCTGGCAGTATCAATATTAATTTTTTTAGTAAAACGCTGACATACATATTACTCAGACACCAATGTGGTTTCCTCACTCAAATAGTGCACGATAAAATTAAGAACATTACTATAGCCAAATCATAGCGCTAGAGTTCTTTACATAGATAGCATAATAGCATCCTCTGTTGTGTTATGAATAATTGCCACTTTTTCTCATCCCCACCCAGCCTGAGAACATCCTCATGGCCGGCCGACACAGCGAACAGATACGCATCTGTGACTTTGGCAACGCCATCAAGCTGAAGACCAATGAAGCACACTACTGCAAATATGGTACCCCGGAATTTGTTGCCCCGGAGATTGTTAACCAAACACCGATCTCTAAGGCAACAGACATCTGGTGAGCTACATGTCCAGGGAGGCTACATTAATCTATTACCCGATGAATCATGTTTTGTCCCCTTCTCTCCTTCATCTTGTCTTCTGAATGCAATTTCTCTCTCTCTGTTTGCAGGCCTACTGGGGTCATCACTTACCTATGGTGTGTGGTTATTAACGTTCATGTTGGGCTGAGAATATGATAAATGTGTCTGGTCAAGATATTATTAGAATTTTTCACTGTTGCATTTCTTGCACTATTAAGGTACAGTCATATGCAAAGGTTTAGGCACCCCTGACATTTCCATGATTTTCATTTAAAAAAGAATTGGGTGTTTGGATCAGCAATTTCATTTTGATCTATCAAATAACTTAAGGACACAGTAATAATTCAGTAGTGAAATGAGGTTTGACTGTATCAATCTTGCCATGCTTTTCTCCTCTGATACTGTATTTCAACTATCTATATCCCCAGTAACAAAAACAACACTACAATTGAGCCATCAAAATGTTAATGAGACATAACAGTCTCTGCAAAACAATATTAACATACTTTTCTTCTAGCCTGACTGGTGTTTCTCCTTTCGCTGGGGAAAACGACAGATGTACCGTCCTCAACATCAGAAACCAAAATGTAGCTTTTGAGGAGAGTATGTTTACTGACCTTTGTAAAGATGCCAAGGGATTTGTCATCAAACTGCTGGTGTCTGACCGACTGTGAGTGGATATCGATGATGATAACACATGATGATAACACACATTAAAATACAATTCAGTCATGCCACATCGAGGGATGAATTACCATTTCAACACACACAAAAAATGAAAGTGTGTTTAGAACTTAATGATAAATTCTTCAGGATCATATGTATTTTGCTCTCAGGAGGCCTAATGCTATGGAATGCCTTCGTCACCCCTGGTTAAAGACTTCAACCAATAATAAGACCCTCAACACAGCAATGCTCAAGCAAGTCTTATCTCGAAGACGCTGGCAGGTACAGTCTGATTTGACACAGCATGTATTCTTTCTGTAAGGACTACATTGATTATTGTACTCAGTGATTTACAGTATGGTCGGTAATATCTACCTATGAATCTTTATGGGTAATCCTCTACCAATGCTCTGCTTTATTTCCTCCTATTCCTACTCAGCGTTCCCTCATCAGCTACAAATCCAAGATGGTGATGCGTACAATTCCGGAGCTGCTAAATGATTCATCTAACCACATCTCCATTGCTGTGGCTCGCCACCTCAAAGAGGGCACGCCCCCACCCTCTTCATCCTCCGACTCGGATGAAGATGTGGATGAACTTCCCTTTATCCCCATGCCTCTGTCAATGGTCTTCTCCGGCTCCAGAGTCTCCCTCAATGAGATACCAGGTGAAGAGGATGTTACAAGTCGGTCGTCCAACGGGATGGTGGTGGAAGCGGCTGGGTTATCTTGGTGCAATGAGCAGCCCATAGAGGATATTGTGTCCAAGAAGGAAGCCAGGGAGTATGGGGGGAGTCGAGAATCAAGGAAATGGGTAACAACGGAGGACAATAGTGTGTGTTTGGATGATGAGGCAACAGCAGTGAAGACTAAGAGTGTCCCTCTGGCAAATGGCTCCAATGAGGAGGAGGATTGCACAACGACCAAGACCAGGAGGGCCACAATGAGAAGGGGCAGTTCCGCTGACTCAGCCTTGCTTCTCCACATCCAGTCAGAGGAAGGAACTGTGGACGAAGGAAAGGAGGACTATGGCAAAAAAAGCCTAAAAAAGTCTGTTTCCATGGAGCTTCCCAATAGGAGCCCTAGCCCTGGGGTGGCTAAGATGAGCCAGGAGGACTATGCCCTCAAATTGGAACTAATGAGACAGAGGCTGCTGAGGGGAGGCAACAGCAAAAGTGGCTTGAGAGGTCCCCTGCTGGAGACCCTGGGAATGGATAATGAAAGGCAAACCTCATCCCTTGACCGTAACTTAAGGAGGTCCAGGGTTGGGGCACCAGAGCGGTCACTTGCCAGAGCAGCCTCTACGGAAAGTGCAGTGCAGGACACACCCAAGACCAAAGTGTTCCAAAGGAGTTCTTCATTCAGTCAGGGAGACACTGAACCCATGCCACTGCACCGGCGTTTTGGAGCACCTTTAGAGATCCCCACAGCGAGCCAGAACACTGAAAAGAGGGAGAGTGCTGAGGGGAGCCAAAGCACTGAGAGGCCTGCAAAGGAGCAAGACCTCCAGGAGGCTACTTCCATATCAGCCATCACAGAGCAAACCAATGTGGAGATTAGACCTTCCGCCCATTGTCCCTGCTCTCCACAGTCTACACCAGTCCCAGAAGACCAAGGAGTGAGAAAAGAGAAAAAAACAGAGGAGAGGAAGGAGAGCGACACTCAGGAGAATTCTGGAAGAGATGAAGAGATGGTGATATGGAGCAAGGCACATGAGAGCATAGACAGACATGAGCCCATGAGGGAGCCATCCCAGGTCAGCTCTAACAAGTTGTTAGCTCCTGTAATCATTATAGAGGAGGAAATTGAAGAGGAAGAACTGAAAGAAAAGAAGAAGATCGAGAATGTCAAAGTAGATGGCGGATCTCCAGGGCTTTCGCCTAAGGCAAAAACATCTGCATATGCCAGCATTATGCAGACAATTGTAGTACCATTTGGAAAATCAGACAGTGACCAGAGACCTCATTCTACACCAAGCCCCATGTTGTCTGAGCATCCCGCCGTCTTTTCCAAGGTGGCCACGGAACGCCCAACCAACCCAACCACTTTGACGGGCTTGTCCACTGCCTCCGAACGGCCCACCACCCCACGCCAACCGACCACACCTCTCAGAACAGACATTAAGGACATAGACTCAGAGGAAGTCTTCGAAACCAGGTTCAAGAAGCGTGAGTCATCCCTGACACGTGGGCTCCGGAGACTGGCCAGGACCAAATCAGATGACAGGTCCCCGACCCTTCCGCGTAAGACAGGCGAGGGTGAGGAGGTTTACCGTCCAGGGCGTTTGGGGGCTCCGCTGGAAATGTTGCATCATGGACTGCATGAAAAATCCAAGTCTGTACAGGACCTGAGGGATGTGGAAAGGGACCCTGGATCCCTGGGAATTATTGGACGGTTCTCCATGCGAACAAAGAGGACCTCTTCTATGGATAAAAAGATGGAAAAGCCGAAACAAGAGAAAGTAAAAGAAGAGAGGCCAAATAAAGCTGAGCCAGAGCTTACAGCCGGCAAGCGCAAGGTGTCCTGGTCAATAGGTCGTAGTAAGAGTCTGGACACCACCCAGCTGGACAATATGGAAGAGAGTGAAAACAAAAAGATTGAGGAGTCTTCTGTCTTCGCCATGCGGCGGAGATTCGAGAACAAAGTAGCAGGCATCTCAGCCAGTTTGAGGAACAAGTCAGAAGAGAGGAAGGAGGAGAAAGAGACCAAGCGACGCATGGAGGAGGAGAAGAAAAGTAAAGAGGCAGAAGAAAATTATCTGAAAAAGGTTAACGATTCCCCTGTCCTAGCAATGAGAAAGAAGTTTGAGAACAAGGTTGCTGGAATATCTGGCAGAGTCCGGAGTCAGTCCGAGGACCGAAAAGAGAATTTGGAGAAGCCTGAGGGGAAGAAAACACCACTGTTTTCCCGTCATCGCCACTCCCAGTCCGAGGGAAGAGGTCTCAAAGAGATGGGGATACCAGAGAATCAGCTAGCCAAACAGACGAGTAAAGAATCCAAAGAGTCCAAAGAATCCATTGGTTCAGCATCAAGCCTTCATTCCGAAAAGTCAAAAAGTCAAAAGTCACTCAGTAAGTATCTAGTTGTTGAATTGAATATATGACTATTCATTACATTTTGATGTTGAATATTCGTGAGAACATGTTACAACTTAAATGTAATTAAACATATTATATGACATGGCATTATAAAAGAATTTGGTGCCTTCTTCAGACTCTCCTGTGTCAGCTGTTTGGTATAATAACCTGTCCTCCAAAGCTCCAGAGACTGACCGGCGGTCACGGTGGGACAGGTGGGGTCTGGGTAGGAGCAGAAAGGATAAGACTCCCTCTCAAACAGATCTCCCCTGCACAAAAGAAGAACAGCCATCAGGCAGACTCCAATACTCCCGCACATCCTCTGGTACTTCAAAATCAGCTTGCATTGATGATGAATGTGTCTATAGAGTTGGTTTGCAATGGAATGAAATAGTATAGCTAAATACTGTTTGTTGGAGATTTTTTATGGTTTATTCTCAGTTTTATTCTGAGTTTGTATTTGTATTCATATTAATCAGAAATATTTTTTTGCCAGACTTCCCTCCTGTGTTCCATATAAAGCTGAAGGACCATGTCTTATTGGAGGGAGACCCAGTCACACTCAGCTGCCTTCCAGCTGGGAGCCCCCACCCTCAAATTACTTGGACTAAAGGTAATAGCCTATTGAGCTGATGGTGGGAAACGTAGAGGAGGTATGGCTGAAATGTTTGGTATTGGTTGAGGAGTGTCATTTTACAATGAAATCTTATAGAATGGGCAATTGAATAAGGGTTTAGTAAATTAAAAGGAACAGTTAATGTTCACAACAATTCTTGTTTTCACATAGGTCTTGTAAAAACAAAAATAATTACAGATTTAGTCATCTAAAAATGACTATACATTTACATTTTAAACAAGAGACCACATGCATAATCTGGTGATTTATATACAGTATATATAGCTTTGGTATAAAAAACAGCGACCAATGCAAATTTTTATTTAATCAACACCATTTAAAATCTCTGGAATGTGATCAAGAGGAAAATGGATAGTCACATGTTATCAAACAAACCAGGAGTGGCATAAAGTCACTATGAAAGACTGGTGGAAAGCAAGCCAATTATTATTTTGATTGCACAAAGTGCAAACAATATATTGAAATCATAAATTGTATTATTATTATTTCACCCAAATTTGGAACTCGTTCAGGAACGCTATATTGCAAGTTTTTTTCTTTCAATTGGACCTTGTGTCCAATTATTGTGGGATGCGCTGTAAGTTGAAATCAATCAATAGTTTTTTTTTTATTGCCCTTTATACGTGATTATTTTTTCAATTCAAATGAATGGGCAACTCGGTTTAGCGCCACTGCTGGCTTCTGGGCGAACATTACACAAGATTGTGTGAGAGGTGCAATACCTTCCAAGCAAACTGCAAGCATCAACAAGATTGAACAAAATAGTGGCGGAAAGACAAAGTGAGACCATGGATGTATTAAGAGTGAGACACTTTCCTGTTTTACATTATTAATATTTTACAAAAAAATCTAACGTAGCATCAAATCAAGTACAGCATACTGTGAGTTCAGTGCCTTTGGCATAGCTAACAACAACACCGCTAACTACTGTAGCTAGCAACAGAGCTCTACATGGCGACGTCCCGGAATTAGCCTTTCGCCGAGCCCCGCCCCACTTAGTTATTGTTGCTACGCCCGACAAACAAATGGTCAAACACCCGACCAGTGCAACAGATTGCCATAACGGAAAAGGTATACCGTGCGTGTCAGTTACCTTTTTTGGAGCATTAACTCTGCGATATCCTCAAGATCGAGGCAAAAGGGGTTACAGTATGCAGTGGAAGT
>JACXGM010022611.1:5908-16717 GCA_016801145.1 Umbra pygmaea | reverse complement strand
GATAAATGATCATTATTAGGTCAGAGAGTTAGGTAGGAAATATCCAACCACGTCTATTCTATAAATCCTCTATAGGCAGTTATTAAGCATTTCTCGGTTCTTAACCCAAACTATTGCAAAAGGGAAAAGGAAATATATCATTTATTAATGTATTAATTTATTGTGCATATTAATTGGTATCCTTTTACTCCCGACTACATTAGTAAAATTAGAACTAACATTAAGATTAAGGGATAAGAAATCAATGGCTTAAAAACAAAGGTGTAATTGTATGCTGATGATTCATGTTTTCTTTTACAGCCACAATTGGAGTCACTACAAAGCCTTATTAAGGATCTTGATATGTTCTTGACCATTTCTGGACTAAAATCGAATTTTGATAAGGGTAATATATTACGTATTGGAGCACTGAAAGACTCACTCAGCATTTACATTGACATGTAGTTTACTGACAAAATGGTCTCATTAGGATGTGGACATACTAGGCAAACATCATAGAAATAGAATGAATAGAAAGGCCATTGAACTGCTTGGTGTGGTCATTCGATTAGTACACAACAAAATGGCGATTGTTATTAGTTGTCAGAGTGACAACAAATACCTGAGTATTGTTGCTGACCATGTCAATCCCATTATGACCACAGTGTGCCCATCTAATGGCTACATCCAGCAGGATAACATGCCATGTCAAAAAGCACACATCATCTCAAACTGTTTTCTTAAACCTGACAATCATTTCACTGTATTCAAATGGCCTCTACATTCACCAGATCTCAATCTAATTGAGCACCTTGATGTGGTGGAACTAAAACATCTGTAGTAGCCAGTTAGGAAAGAGAGTATTATTATTATTACTTTTCCTGAGAAGATATAGAAGGCATGTTAAAGAGTGTAGTGAGAATCGGGTTGACCTTGTTGACAATTTCCTGACAATTTCCATGATTTTCATTTATAAATAATTTGGTGTTTGGATTAGCAATTTCATATTGATCTATCAAATAACTGAAGGAAACAGTAATATTAGTGAAATGAGGTTCATTGGATTAACGGAAAATGTGCAATTCGCATCAAAAAAATAAAAAAAATAAAGGTGCATCAATTGCTGCGATTACAGCTGTAAGTTGCTTGGTGTATGTCTCTATCAGTTTTGCACATCGAGAGACTGAAATTTTTTCCCATTCCTCCTTGCAAAACAGCTCGAGCTCAGTGAGGTGGATAGAGAGCGTTTGTGAACAGCAGTTTTCAGTTCTTTCCACAGATTCTCGATTGGATTCAGGTCTGGACTTTGACTTGGCCATTCTAACACCTGGATATGTTTATTTGTGAACCATTCCATTTTAAATTTTGCTTTATGTTTTGGATCATTGTCTTGTTGGAAGACAAATCTCCATCCCAGTCTCAGGTCTTTTGCAGACTCCATCAGGTTCTTCCAGAATGGTCCTGTATTTGGCTCCATCCATCTTCCCATCAATTTTAGATATCTTCCCTGTCCCTGCTGAAGAAAAGCAGGCCCAAACCATGATGATCCTCACTGAACTTCTGGAATAATTTTGCTCTCCCAATTTGTCAGTTTTTTATTTGTTAAAAAAGTTTGAAATATCCAATAAATTTCGTTCCACTTCATGATTGTGTCCCACTTGTTGTTGCTTCTTCACAAAAAATTACAGTTTTATTTCTTTATTTTTGAAGCCTGAAATGTGGCAAAAGGTCGAAATGTTCAAGGGGGCTGAATACTTTCGCAAGGCACTGTACTTCAAAGCAACAGGTCTCCTTACACAGTTGCCAAATGGGAGAGAAAATGCATCTCTTATCAACATCATTGGTGGGTTTGGATTCAAATGTTAGAGAACTCACCAATTGTTATCAGTATTAAGTTCTGTTCAATGTCACAATGTCTATATACTTCAGGGAGATCCTGGGGATTGGGGAGAATTCTCATGAGAAAACTCTGGTTTTTAACATTAAAGTCTTATTGTTCTAATTATCATATCTCCAGGACTCTGAGTGCAATTATTTAATTACTAAATGCATAAAAAAATACGACACTACACACAGTAAAATTTGGTGGAGTTTCCATTATGCTGTGGGGCCAGTCTGGTACTGGGAATCTTGTTAAAGTTGAAGGTTTCATGGTTTCCACTAAATATCAGCAGATACTTGAGAGTAATGTAGAGGAATCAGTCACAAAGTTGAAGTTATGCCGGGGCTGGATATTTCAACAAGATAACGACCCAAAACACTGCTCAATATCTACTCTGGCATTTATGCAGAGGAACAAGTACAATGTTCTGGAATGGTCATCCCAGTCCCCAGACCTGAATATCATTGAAAATCTGTGGGGTGATTTGAAGCGGGCTGTCCATGCTTGGCAACCATCAAACCTAACTGAACTGGAGATGTTTTGCAAGGAGTACTGGTCCAAAATACCTTCATCCAGAATCCAAGACACTCATTACAAGCTTTAGGAAGCATCTAGAGGCTGTTATTTCTGATAAAGGAAGCTCAAAAAAATACTGATGTGGAATTTCAGTTGGGGTGCCCAAATATATGCACCTGTTTAATTTCATTTTGCTGCATATTGCACATTTTCTGTTCATCCAATAATCCTCATTTCACTACTGAAACATTTTTTGTCCTTCAGTTATTTGATAGATCAAAATGAAATTGCTGATCCAAACACCCAATTATTTATAAATGAAAATTATGGAAATTGTCAGGGGTGCCTAAACTTTTGGATGCAACTGTATCTGACTCCTTATTTATTAATTGCCAGGGTGCAGGATGTACATGCTTAGGGCCCAGAATCAGTGGTGGCTTTTATATGGATAGGTAGGTAGCTAGTCTATTGTCACAAATCCAACAATGTAATGGCAGCTGGGTATTTGAAGAGTCTTTGGATGCTGCATCACATCTACGGCCTGCCTCAGAGAAACAGCTAGGGAGCACACTCACAACCAGGGAAACCAATTAAGCGATCTAGTCGAAGAGTGTCCTTGGCCACAGAAACTTGTGTACAGCAGGCTTCAGTGATCAGCTAGGGAGCAGTCTCGAACCAGTGAAACTAGATAGGAATCCCAGATGGTCACGGTGTGTGTGTGTTTAAGAGCAGATGCTTAGGGCTGGCAGATAATAGGCTAACAATGTTTCCCCAATACCTCCACCAACGATATACTGGGGAATAAACTTGGAATGTTGCAACAGAGCTTAGTTTAATCTAGACCCCTGGATTTTCGAGAAACTGCTCCTTTTGTTTGCACGCAAGTCATCACTCAAGACATTTTCACAACATCTCAAAAATGTGATTGCAGCCGTTGACAGCTACTTTTTTGTGCGACTTGTGGTTGGATGTACCATGTGCACGCCACTTCCACAGATTTGGCCAAGGAGATGCGGAGCTACCGACAACAGGCAGGATTAGTGGGAATTTGGAGGGAGAAAAATTTAAAGAAAATAATGAAAAACAATGACCCCAAACTTTTGAACAGTAGTGTATGTCTGCTTGCTTCAAATCCGCTAAGTAGTAGCTGTCAGTTCCACTTTAAGTTTATGAATTGCTGGATCTACATCAGAACTACAGAAATCAATTTCAAAGTACTTTAAATGTTTTAGAGTAATGTTGTTGTATTACAACATAACATATTTATATTTACATTTTGGGACAGCTCAAGTTCAGTTTGGGATGGTATTGGGATGTGGAGGTAAAAGGTTAAGCAGCACTGCCCCATAGCTACATTTTCATATGTTGTGCACTGTAAAAAAGACATAAATTATAATTTACTGTAGCCAGGGCAAAATATTTGTTAAATTGAAATTAATATTTAATTTAATTATTGTTTTATAAACCTTATTTATTGCAAAGGATATAGTGTTTTTCTATTGAGATGTATATTTAGGAAAATTGTACATTGTCTTTTTAAAATTTCCAATAAGGGATACTATAAAACCAAGTTTACCTTAGTAAAGAGATACATATAAATTAACAACATGAGTTAACAAGAAAATGTTTTTTGACTCACAGTAAGGCTACTGTAATTAATGGAGGTAAATGGAGAACAAATACATGTGATCAAAGTGCATGTTCACGAAATACCTTTTTCCTTTTTAGATCAGCATGGCGCAAACGAATGATAGACTGATTTACAGAAAATACTAACAGATAACAAAATACTTATGGCTACTTGTGTATTAAAAACCATCAAAATAATAAAATATTTTAAATATATGATTTAAAATAGTATTTAAATTATCTTTATTTATTTATTTTCCACAACTCTTTTTACAGTACATGCTTAAAACATTCTAAAACCAACATTTGTTTAGAGTTCACTAACCTAATTAAAGAAATATAGGCCTACACTTTGATAGGCATTGACTTTCTGGATTTTATTTAGAAGGTTTTCTCATTATACCAAACATATGATGTCATCTGAAGTGTTGCTAGCAGAATATTAGTTACAGTGTTGCCATTATAGAGCAATCTGCATAGACAAGCATGGTATGTATAATGTTCGCATAACCATTGTTTTTAAAACCTTTATTTAATATACATTTTCCCACATAACTCAATCTTTCTACATGCTTAAAACATCATGTTTAGAGTTCACTAACTTAATTATAGAATTTTACACTTTGATATACATTGTCCTTAATAATACCTTGTTATAGCACAGTTACAAGTGTAAAAAACATCTCACACACACACAGCAACTAAAAATGGCAAGTCTCTTCATAACGAGACTGATCAAGGAGTAGGCTAGGCTGTTTGTTAAAAAAATAATCTGTCGAAAACAGCCGAGAGTACAGCTCGGTTGCTTCTGTACTGGATTTTACACAAAGTCCAGAATTCAATGCGAAATTTGTACCTGTGCACTGTGAATTGAATTCAGCGTAAGGACATTGGCTTCTAGCTAGAAATGTTAACACCGTAATTTAAAACATTTTATGTATGGGTCAAAATATTGTCTCAGATTTATAAACCCTACAACACTTAATTAGGTAAAGATTTAGCCAGAATCTACAATAGATTATTTTTAATTGTACATCTGTTCCTCCAAGTATTTACATAATGATGCCCAGACAATGGACTTGTTTAGCTAGTTAGCCACTAACCCAATGCTCTAACTCATCGTTTTGGATACAAATCTCTAGCGATAATAGTTGTAGTTATTTTCTCTTAAAACTTTGTAATAATGTCAACTTTCTTTGACCTTGATCTTGTCATTGAACTGAATTGCGAAGGGCACGTTAATATCGAATATCAACTGAATATCAAACATCCAGCCAACTTCACCGGGCTTCTTCAAAAACAGACAAAAAATCAACTAACATTTGGTTTTGAGCAACAATAAAACACACATGTAACAGGCAACTTAGAGTTAGCATAAATTTATAGTTTTTCTATAAATGTTTTCTAAACGGCAATAGTTTATAGATAGTTTAATTGTCACTTCAAATGTGTCCAGAAACAGTTTTTATAGCTTCTGCACCGAAATAGAATACTATTTATATCATAGAAATTCTGCCATCTTGGTTGTATTCCTGTAGCAGGAGAGTCACTATCTTCAAACTGGCCTGCAAGCCAAAAGCGGTGTTAGACACGTTTTGCATTCATTAGAATGGAGAAAATAATCACATAAAATGGAAATAAAAAAACTAAACTATCCATGCCATTCAAAAATACAAGCACATCGCACCATAATAGGACATATAAGGTCCAACTGAAAGAAAAAAAAGCTTGCAATATGGCAATCCTGAACAAGTTCCAAATTTGGGTGGAATAATAATAAAATCTACGATTTCAATATATTGATCACACCTCGTGCCGATCAAAATAATAATAATACAATTTAGGATTTCAATATATTGATCACACTTCATGCCGATCAAAATAATAATAATAAAATTTACGATTTCAATATATTGAACACACTTCGTGCAGATCAAAATAATAATAATAAAATTTACCATTTCAATATATTGATCACACTTCTTGCGAAAAATAACTAATAACATTTAATTCCAAATATTCCAAATAAAAGGCATAAAAATACAATATTTTAACCAGACAATGAATTACAAATTACATACAGGACATTTTTGGAAACTTCACGCATAATTAACTACGGAGTGGTTTATTATTTCATAAATAGAGATGGGTCAAGGAGTATGATTTATATTCATATTGCATTTTGATGGTACGTGTACAAAATTATTTAATGATAAATGGAACTGAAATGTCTGCTTTATTATGTTAATGGGTGAATTAAGTGTGGCCAGCTATAACTGTTATGGATGATAATAAGACAAACAGTGGAAGGAAGGCATGGATATACTGGAAATAGTGGATATATGGAGGCTATCTATATAATGAATAGGAATACGGAGGGCAGAAATGATTGAACTTTAAAGCATTGGACCTCTCTTTGAAGGCATCAGTCATACAATAGATATACTTAAAGGTCCAATATGTAATACTGACAGCCTGGCGTTTAAAATGGGTACTGCAGTCCAAATTCAAAATAACTGAGTCGTCTCCCTCCACCCACTCCTCCCCAGAATCGAAACTAATGTGACAAACAAATCAGCGCAACCATGACAAGCGAACCGTGTTTTACTACCTCTCTGGTCATGCAAATTAGAAACAAGCAGAGGTTTTTTAGGTTGGGTAGAATCTACTGTATCTCTGTTGATCTCGTTAGTTTTTTTGCTGCTTCCATGGCTGTAGCGCGCTGGGTTTGCGTTTTTACAGGTATGCCTCTCAACCCGGTTGTGCTGTCAAAATGGGCAGTTGATAATAACACACAAGCTAAAACATAAACATAAATTCCGTCACGGAACGTAAAATTTCAAAACGAAAGAATACTGACATTAGGATATACTGACATATTGTCAGAAAATATAATATTTCAGCTTAACATATTTCCTTATTATCTGATGAGGCATTGGTGTCATTTTTTATTTATTACAGTACTTTACTTACAAAAACACCTTTACAGTACTTTACTTACATATTGCACCTTTAAATCCGAAATGGTTTTCTAGTAAGTTGGTATGATTTTCTCTTCTGATGTTCAACAAGGATCTTTTTCCATTCATTCCGATGACAACTTTTTAAATAGGCTATAGATAGTTGGTTGCAATTTCAATTTAATCCATGGGAAAGTACAGTACAAATATTACAGCAAATATGGTTGAACTCAAATATATTGATTGATAAAAAAAACTGTTTTCTTTCATAAAATGTTTAAAAAGGGAATAATCTTTGTAAAGTATATTATACATGATATTGGTGAAGTGATATTTTATGATTAGCTAACAGGGATATGTGGAAATGCTTGCTCCCAAATTATAATCAATTAATGGCGGCAACTGGAAGTGGCAAGTAAAGGAAAAGAAAATAACTTTTCTGTCCACCCTGCATTAAAAATCTTAAGTGGTTAAAGAAAATACTGATAAAAAATGAAATATACTGTACCAATTTAATTTAAGGATAAAAAATGAACCTCTGTGCTGGGAAGAGATTTTTGACGAACCGATTTCCTGGCATATGGTTTTGGATTTAACATGCAAAACAACACTAGATTCAAAAGTTAGCATGTTTCAATTTAAAGTATTGTATAAAATTCTGGCAACAAATAGAAACATATATACAGTATATACATATATGTATATACATATAGGGAATACATTCATCCCAGCTCTGCAGATTCTGCTGCGAGGAGGCAGTCAATAGATCACTTGTTTCGGTATTGTCCATATGTAATATGTTTCTGGTCACAGGTGAAGGAATGGCTGAATAATTGCAACATTTGTCTAGAACTAACTCTACAGATAGCAATACTTGGTGACTTGAAAAGTCAAAGCCAATCGATCAAAAATATAATAATTATTTTGTCGTAAATGTTAATCTTTGATTCAAAATTTGTCACACTTAGGTGAAGCATCACTGTACAAAAATATATTGCAAAAAGAAACACATTTTGGCTAGAGCTAATAGATAGATGGGAAGGGACAAATCAAACTGAAGGATGGGGCATAATAACAAAAATGTAAAAGGCACGTAGGTTTAGAGTTGTTGTGAATGAGCACAGTTGGAAGTAGGTGGTAAATAGAAAGTGGGATGATATTGGAAACTTCAACTGCGCAAACAATGGTTAGGATGGGAGTAGCATTAATAAAATTAAAATAAAAATGGGGGTTGGAAATGATGCAGGTATTTTGATGGAAATAATATCTAATACAGTCATATGCAAAGGTTTAGGCACCCCTGACAATTTCCATGATTTTCACTTATACATTTTTGGGTGTTTGAATCAACAATTTCATTTTGATCTATTAAAGAACTGAAGGACAGAGTAATATTTTATTACATGTAGTGAAATGAAGTTCATTGGATTAACCGAAAATTTGCAATATGCATCAAAACGAAATTAGACAGGTGCATAACTTTGGGCACCTTTGTCATTTTGTTGATTTGAATACCTGTAACTACCTAGCACTGATTAATTGGAACACACAATTGGTTTGGTGAGCTCATTAAGCCTTGAACTTTATAGACAGTTGCATCCAATCATGAGAAAAGGTATTTAAGGTGGACAATTGGAAGTTGTTGTTCAAAACAACTCTCAAATGACAAAAAAACTAAGATTGTTCAACATTATGATTTAGGGGAAGGCTACAAAAAGCTATTGCAGAGATTTAAGCTGTCAGTGTCCACAGTGAGGAAATGGAAGAACACAGGCCCAGTTCTTGTTAGGGCCAGAAGTGGCAGGCCAAGTAAAATATCGGAGAGGCAAAGGCAAAGGATGGTGAAAACAGTCAAAAACAGCCCACAGACCACCTCCAAAGACCTACAACATCATCTTGCTGCAAATGGTGTCACTGTGCATCGTTCAACATTTCAGTGCACTTTGCATAAGGAGAAGCTGTATGGGAGAGTGATGGGGAAAAATAAATTTCTGCACACACGCCACCAACGTCAGTTGAGGTATGCAAACGTACATTTGGACAAGCCAACTTTGGAAGAAGGTGCTATGGAGTGATGAAACAAAGATGGAGTTATTTGGTCATAAAAAGGGGTGTTATGCATGGCGGCAAAAAAACACACAGCTTTCCAAGACAAACACTTGCTACACACAGTAACATTTGGTGGAGGTTCTATCATACTGTGGGGCTGTGTGGCCAGTGCCGGTACTGGGAATCTTGTTAAAGTTGAGGGTTGCATGGATTCCACTCAATATCAGCAGATACTTGAGAATAATGTAGAGGAATCAGTCACAAAATACCTTAATCCAGAATCCAGACACTCATTGCAGGCCAAAGGAAGCATCTAGAGCAGGGGTATTTAACTCTGGATCCACCCCACTTTTTAATTGCAACCCTCTAATCTGAGACTTATTTATACCTGGAACACCAGGTGACTCCAATTAATGTTGAGGTAAAACAGAAAACCAGCAGGCTCTGGACCCCGTAGTGTTAGAGTTGAAATCCCCTGGTCTAAAGGCTGTTAAATCTGCTAAATGAGGCTCAACTAAATATTGATGTGATATTTCTGTTGGGGTGACCAAATGTATGCACCTGTCTAATTTTATTTGATGCATGTTGCACATTTTCTGTTCATCCAATAAACCTAATTTCACTACTGAAATATTACTGTGTCCTTCAGTTATTTGATATTTGTTAATACAATATTTCATTATATAAATGAAAATCTTGCAAACTGTCAGGGGTGCCTAAACCTTTGCATATGACTCTATGTATTATTAAGGCTGATAGTGATCTTACCATAAAAAAAGAAAGACTGCAGTGTAAAAAAAAACTAACACACAGCTATAGTATGTATAACAATACTAGAAATATCGGTTAACGATTTAGAATCCCAGAACTGACTCAAAAAAGAGGTTTTATCCTCTACGTTCAGGTGTCGCCCTCCTCCCCTGCTGTGTCAGAATGGGCTCAATTTCTTATGGCTAAAACAATGAAAACAATCAGAATCTGTATTTTACAATAATTAAATTCATTCCAGACTTGGTTGCCAACTTGGTGGTAACATAGTTACGACAAAAGAACAGGCTGCCCCACATTAACATTCATTCAGATGTTGCACCTCAGGGGGCGAGACGTTTGTCTTAGTGCATTTTCCCAGATATTTTGGTAGCTATCTTATTGTATATTCCCTAATTCCTCCCCTTATGGGACCCTCATAAAAACACCAATGTAATCAATCCAGTGGCTGTCGTGTCATGTAGTTGGTTTGTTGTTCTCCCCTCAGGTGGTAACTGTGTGGGGGGTGTGGATGTTGACTCGCCCCATCCTGGGTTTTAGCTCCTCTAAGGAAGCAAACTGCACTGAATGGGTATATTGAGGGGAGATGCCAGCCGCCAGCATTTCTCTATATTTGTCTTGAAACTTTTCCTAATTTCATTGGGATTGGCTTTTATGGCGACTGTCGGTAAATCTGTTTTACATTTGCTGATGAAACTAGTAAGAGTCAGTGGGTAATTGTGGTAGAACTCATGCTGGTTTTGTGATAGAACACACACTATGTTGTTGTGATACTCCCCAGACTATGTTGTGATAGAAGCCACACTATGCTCTTGTGACATTATTTCAAAGATGTTTAATCTGTTCCTTTGGTCTGCTCTGCCAGTCAGCAGCGAATACCGATATGATGCCAAATGTGTTGTTCAGGAGAGGAAGAGAGGACACAGGCGAAAGGAAAATTACATGGGCACCTTAATGAGGTAAGAGTGTGTGTGTGTGTGTGTGTGTGTGTGTGTGTGTGTGTGTGTGTGTGTGTGTGTGTGTGTG
>JACXGM010022609.1:0-16618 GCA_016801145.1 Umbra pygmaea | reverse complement strand
GTGTGTGTGTGTGTGTGTGTGTGTGTGTGTGTGTGTGTGTGTGTGTGTGTGTGTGTGTGTGTGTGTGTGTGTGTGTGTGTGTGTGTGTGTGTGTGTGTGTGTGGCAGGCGATCCATCACTCTGTTCAACACTTAAGTCGTCTCTCTGGGGAACATTGGTGGCAGCGGGTTCTAGGAGTGAAAGTCAGGTGTCACCCTGCTACCCATGGCTGCTCTGTTGCCCCCAGTGTGTCTCCTCCATATCCTCTCCACTCCCGACCTCATCCACCACCCACCCCCCTTCAGCCACTCCACAGCCAGAGCCTAGACCACAGAAACAGGTTCCCCAGTCTGAGGTCCAGCCCGTGGACACAGAGGATGACCAGGACACAGGCAACTCTTAAACCTTGACCGAACCTTTCCCTGCTAGCTCTTCCTTAAACATAACTTGTGAAGGTGGTAATCTCAAGTTGTTTACAACAATAATAGAGGTTGTGTTTTGCAATTCAGGTCATTTAACCAATAGTCCGTTGTAATATGTGATCATTTGTTATTGCAAATAGTGCAATTTCTAAATTTGACAAATCATAGGCACTTGCGATGCTATTTACTGACAGGAATCCAATATCTCCTACCATACAAGCTCTACAGCTCTAGGAAAAATTAAGAGACCACTGCAAATTTTAGGGGGGGTCCGTGTGGCGTGGTGTTTTAAGTTGCTGCATTGAAGGACATGCTATATCATGATAGTCAGTGGTTCGAGCCTAACTAGGTTCTCCGAATTTCCCCGGACCTCCTGCACGAGGCAGCACAAATTAGCATAGCACTGCCGGGGATTTGGGATAGATAAGTCGAAATATCTATGTTGCCACATCGCTCTCCATTGACTCTTTTTTGCAGGTTCATTTTGTGCAGCCTGTAAATTCAGTCATGGAAGTATAGTTGGTGAGCGTAATCATCCCGTGCATGAGCTGACTAAAGGCTTCTATGTTGGATGAACAGTGTGAAAGGAGTCGTTCAATTATTATTATTCCACCAAATATTGATTTCTGGACTCTTCTTAAGTTAACACATTGATATTGTGTGGTTTAAAAATGTATATTAACTTACTTTCTTTGTGTGATGATTCCCTGAGTGAATAAGTGTAAGCAATCGCTAGGTGAATCAAACATGTAGTTTTAATAGGATATTCGCTATACAAACAGTAAGCATAAATATATGACAGTAGAGTATGTAGGATACCTGTCACTTTTGGGATTTATGACCCTGATTTATGACAGGGGGCAGGACATCCGGGGTGTCATGCTGGATGTGCGTCATACGGGATATGCCGTCTTTTCTGGGTTCGGGGCTTCCGGGCGTGACATGGCGGAAGTGTGTCATGTGTAATTTTCAAGGTTCAAACTTCCTGTATGACGTGGCGGAAGTATGCCAAAGCGGATGTGGTCAGAACTTCTAAGGCTTGACCTAAGGGGTGGGACATTCATTATGATGTGGTCGTGTCTGGTGAAATGATCTAGGGTTGTTTAATGTTTTACAACAGTGGTAAATACCTAACATTTGATGTTACGATAAGTGAGTCAGCAGTGCTTTACAACCTGAATAGTGGTGGCGAATATTGGGGTCCTGTTTTGCCGCATTTATAACATGAAATAACAATTTCCCTCAACTTAAATTAGGTGTAATAGAGTTCCTAGTGTTTAAAGTGTAGTTTAGGACCGGGTTTTGTTTGATGTTTTCCGGCATAGACCACAGTGTTTTATGTTTTATGATGCAAGCCTGAAACGACGAGGTCTGTTCCCACAATTGATGTTAGTGTAAAAGTACCAAAGAGATGTTTGTGTGATGTGTAAGTGGTGATTTGTATTATTTTATCGCAATGCTTTAGTTTATTTAAACCCAACAGACCTATGTGCCATCATTCTGACTTGTTCAGTTGAAGTTGTGTAAACGGGGGAGTCATGGAAGGCACAGAAGCAAACAATTTTATGACCGAAATCTTGGCTGCGACAACTGTCATGGTATCATTTTCCGGAAGATGTTTCTTGGGGGTATGTTGAGCAGAGTTCATGCTGGTAGGTTTCAGCGGTGTTTCAGTCACAAAATTGTTTGCTGCACTGCCTTTAATTTGTGGGATATTGTTAGTTCAGGCGTATGTCATAAACATAGCGAAACAAGAACCCACTATTTACGACAATAAATACTATGCAATTACACGTAGGATGACTGAAAAACACAGGTACAATTAAGCACAACACAAGTGGTCTTAGTCCAAGTATATATAGTGGATCAATGATGAGACAAGGTGCAGGTGCACTGGAGTGATTGGTGTACGTAATAGGTGTCCACTTGGGAATTTGGTGTGTTGTGCCCAAGCCAGTCGACTGATCCCCGGAGGGGTAGAAGAGGTGGATTTGTGACACTTTTGCATTATTAGAGGTCAGTGATCTCTTAATTTTTCATCCAGGGCTGTGTATGGAATTCCATTGATAACAGTGTTAAATCAGCTATTGGGTATAACGGTCCACAGGAACAGAAGTTGAGTCACTGTGCTATTTAAATAATCAGACAAATTAAGTAATAGAATGTAGATAGTATAGAGTGTGTGGATAGAAATATATTCTTAATGAACAGCAGGGATAAGTGATAATACGGAACTCTTACGGCCCATGTGAATAATATGGATTGAGACTATCCATCACCTTTTACAGGAATTATGTTTGGGAAACAAGTTGGCAGCATTCCAAATGCCAAGTTTGACACATGAAAAACACCCAAAACCCTTTTAGTCCATCATTGTGTGCATTCATTTAATCCAGAGTTGTATGTCACATTCTATTAGACTGCATAGATTTACGAGAGTGTGTGACTAATCGGCAAATCTGAGCCCGCGTAAGTCAGGGCGTTCTCCTACTCAATAGTATTAACATTGAAATCTAAAAGGGTGCGGCTCTGGTGTTTCTTCATGGGCAGCAGCCTAACTTGATAGATGGCTTTTAGTCTTTAGGCCTCATTGATTTCATATGGAAATCTGAGTAGAAATTAATTCTAGCAATGCATGCTGTTATGTTACACTTGATTCTTTACCCTGTGAGACCTAGAGTTGCAAGGTTTTAAATAACATTATGTCCAACATTATATAATGCATGTACTTTGTACACCCAAATGTGTTTCTATGTATTTGTTGTGTATTGGTATTCTCTGAAACAAAAGCAACCTGCTCTCTCTTCTGAGATAATTCTGGTCTCCTAAATGAGGTTTAAGTTCAACTCTTCTAGAGAGCAAGAGGAATCATACTGTATTTCATTCTGTCTCTATGCAGGACAGTTAAACCTCCTTGTTCCTGTAAGTTGCTCTGGATCGATGTATGCTAAATGACAAAAATGTAAATGGATGTGTTCAATAAACAACACAGCAAAGTCACCAGTGTTAAATCAACTCTGAGAGTAAAAGAAACACTCTCAGTGTTTATATAGAACAATGGGAGTGTTACTTTAACACTCTCAGAGTTGATTTAACACTGGTGATTTTGCTGTGAAGGGCTGTTTCAGACAACCGCAATCCCACGTATCCAAAAAAATGATTTGAAAAACTTTAAACTTCTGCAAAATATTCAGTCAGGTATTTTTTATTCATGTAGGATCCACATTTTTGAAGGGTCAATTATCAAGGCTGATCCTGATTTTGATCTGTGCCTGGGTCTCACAGGGTACATCTGTTAGTCACTAATAGTATCCACTGACTTGTGAACAGGTCAAACACTAAAATGGAATTAAATGTTCTATTTAAATCCTATTGCTCAGCTTTGGCAGCTGTGGGCTAATTTGTTGTTTGCTTCGGGTCAGTTTCCTTTATGAAATGATAGAGCTGAAATCCTAATGGACAACTTACACCCACCTCAACCAAGGCTATTCACCAATACCATCCTCCACCATGCATCCACCCGTAGGCGTTCTATTCTGTTTTCTTTAAGGATTTGCACTCAATAAGAATACTTTTGCTAGTGTCTGATAAATCACAGATAAATTCAGCCTTAAGAGAGCAAAACCAAAACATTGTAATTTTGCCAGCCAAAGTGATACCTCTCTCTGTGAGTCGTTGCTGTGATTTATTACTAATGGCACCTTCACTGCTGTATAACCTTGGTGTTGGTCTGAGAATCACAGTGGACCTTATTGGGATGCTTCCTGTGTTTGACTCAGGTCAGGTGGGTCCTACTCAAACCTCCCTGCCTGTCCCCAGTGATGGCAAACCTGACGTCAGCAGAGAAAACAGTGCTGTGGACTTCAGTAAGGTATGCCTTCCAGAACTAAAACTGATTCTGAATCAGCTTTAGCAATCCATTTTGAGACACTTCCTGAATTTTAGCCTTTAATGTACTAACCACAAAGTGACATACTACATAGAATTGTTGTACTTGTTGCTTTTTTTAGCCACCTAAGTCCATTTCCTGTGGGTTAGGATTTACAACATGCTATATTACAAAACATCCATGTCACTAGCATTGCCATTAGTACTGTAGATTATTCTGGGAAATCAAGTCTCTAACACTGAAATCCTGCTAGTATAACCTTTCATGTATATCAGTAGGCTTTTCTACAGGCTGGTTTAACACAACAACAACAGTAAAGACACAAATATTCGAATTATGTATGAAATGTAAGGGTTTTTAGATGTCATTTTTCAGTATTTCATGATATCTGACATGTCTAATTAATGGTTAATTTAATTTAGATATTTTGCAAATCATATTGTATTTTGTATAGTATTTTTAGTTGTTATATGTTTTAGGTTCAGTTTTAGACCCGGGGAAGTATTTACAAGAATTTATGCCTCCCTGAGACCACCTCTGGAGGTGTGTTGAATCAATACCTAGCAGCTACATTCTGTGCCTCTCTTCTATTTGAAATATAAACCACTTCTTCACTCAATCTATTACAAGCCACAAATCACCTACATTATACTGTACATTTTACGTCTCTCTGCTCCATATTGGACTGTATATAAATGGTGTTTAAAGATACACTTTCTCAGAGCATCAATCTTTTGCACATTATATACTGTACTTAACCAGACTTCACAATATGGTTCACTGCATCTTGCAGGAAGCATCGAGTTTATATGTGGAACTCTGATGCCCCTACTGCTTCCTCATAATGTTACAGAACATCCCATTGTCGCAGTGCAGCTCCATAGCAGGCAGGCAGACAGACAGACAGACATGCAGGCAGACAGACAGACGGACAGACATGCAGGCAGCGCCACAACAGCTTAGGAGGGTCATTTAGCAGGCAGGCAGACAGACAGGCACTCTCTAGTCTGGATTAATGTGCGACTATGGGAGCAGACAGTATCAACGAGGAAATGATAATCTCTGAATATGTTATGTAATTCATTTTAAAGCTTGAACTGAGGACGGTAATCTGCTGTAATATTTCATCATAATACATATTTAAGTTTCAATGATATAATATTTCTACGCTTAGGATTGCAATATTCTGCTAAACATTCCATAGAAAATATGTTTAGACGGTACTTGAAATAGGGAAGAAGCTTTCCGGAAAACCATGGATTTTCCGAGAAATTACCAGAGTTTGCTACCTTAGTAAAACATATTTAATATAGATGAAATGATGGCATCAGATTATGTTTTCTAAGAATATATTTGTACTAAATGTATTTTAGATGTTTTGCTTCCGTTTTCCTTTATTTATTTTGTTATAGATACAATAACATGAAATGGACAGTAAAATGTACTATTCATGACTGTAAATATTGTCACTTGTCCAAGTAGATTGACCTCCATTTTATGAAGAAGATTCCCCCTGGTGCCGAAGCATCCAATGTCTTGGTGGGCGAAGCAGAGTTCCTAGAAAAACCTGTGGTGGCGTTTGTACGGCTTTCCCCTGCGGTCATGCTTAATGGGCTGGCTGAGGTCCCCATCGTCACCAGGTTCGGAAAAACTAATTCAGAGAACTTTCCCCGAAACCCCCAGGTTTTTCTGAAAAAACTTATTGGAGGATTCCAGCAATATAAAGCAGGAAACATGTGAATCCAACCAAACAGGATATCTACCAGGTGGAACGTATTAACATTTTTGACTAATAGTATCCTGTCTTTAACCAACGATATTCATATTATTAAACTGATCGTCAATGTTAGTATATTACGTTGCTCTGCCTGTTTTAGTCTGGCCCTAATGTTTCTGATAGGTTTCTCTTCATTCTACTGGGGCCTCTTGGAAAAGGTCCACAATACCATGAGATTGGCAGATCAATTGCAACACTCATGACAGATGAGGTAAACATTTCCTGTGATGAACAGAGTTGTTGACGGGAAAGAAATCAGACAGCAGTGGGTGACAGAATTTCCCATCTGAAAGGTTTTTCCCATTCCAAGGTTTTTCATGACGTCGCCTACAAAGCAAAAGACCGCAATGATCTAATTGCTGGAATCGATGAGTTCCTGGACCAAGTGACCGTCCTGCCACCAGGGGAATGGGATCCCTCCATACGAATAGAGCCCCCGAAGAATGTACCATCTCAGGTGAGCCTGTATGCTGCATGACATCAGCTAACATTAAATCGGAAGCAATGTCTCTACCTGGAAGAAAATAATTAGCAAGCGCATTACAGGAGAAGAGGAGGAGTGCGGCACAATTCGGCACAGACCTCGGTGATGAAGAGGAGCACGAGGGACACGGTGGCCCGGAGTTGCAGAGGACTGGACGGTAGGTGGAGCGTGGGCTTGGGTCATATGAGGACAGTGTGTAGAGACCGCAGGACTTGTTTGCCATTCATCTCCCTACCAGTCGCTGTGTGTGGTTCGGCTTCAGCAAGACTGAAAGTCATGCATAGGTTGCCATAGCAACTCACTGCAGCAAGGCCTGGTCTGAAGGATTCTGCCGCAACAACACAGGCACATGCTCAGTTATCCCTGTGACTGTCTCTATCTCATGCGTATTACAATCGCACTGTGGTTCCTTCAATTGGATTACAGAACTGTAATTTTAAGGTTCATAAATATAAATAATCTCCAAAAGATAATGATGTATTTCACTGACCTCGGCCCTTGAAATGCTTAGTGTGAGTCCGTGAGGGTATTGAGACTAAATGATCGAATCGTCCTTGCGACGTCATGCAGCACCATATATGTTGTAATGAGGTCACTGGAATGCAATAGAACACTGAAAGCAACGTCATAATATATTAGAGAGCTGCCACAGGCACACAGTCAAAAACTCTGACGTGAATAGTTTGTCAAATTCTTTATGATTGCTTTATTAAAACAGACCCGCAATAGACTTAAAACGAACATGTTTATATTTGGTTATATTTGCTGCTTAACATTTACCAGTGGCCCTTATCAGATTGAAAATAGAGACTGCTAATGGCTCCACAGCATTCAAATCATGGCGTTGCATTAATAAATCATGGGTGTAGTAAAAGGACAGTGGCATGTTGCCAATGATATGAAAATACTAAGTTGACATCCATCAATGATTCATGTTATCCTTCCACCGCATGTTGCAATGATATTTCAATTTTAGGATTTCTATTAACCTTTTTGTCATTTGTAGTGTTATCAAGTGAACTGTCTCTATACGAAAATGTCAAATGTAAATGGTTATTTAACCAAATAGTGTGCAAATATATTTTTCACTGCTCTAGACCCTGAAAACGGTTTCTGCTAAGTGGCTTACATATTTGTTATGTTTCCAGATTCTGTGGGGGTCTCTGGTTGGACGTCAAACGCAAGGCCCCACACTACCTCTCCGACTACACAGACGCCATCAGCCTGCAGTGCTTGGCTTCCTTCCTCTTCCTGTACTGTGCATGCATGTCGCCTGTCATCACATTTGGCGGTTTACTGGGAGAGGCAACAGAAGGACGCATAGTAAGATACCGTGCCTTCATCCTAAATGGCTCCCTTTTACCAATACCGTGCACTACTTTTGTGCCCTGGTCAGTGAGAATGCACGATAGGGAATCTGGCGCAATTTGAGACAAATCCCATCCTTGAACACTACACTGTAATATCAAGAAAAACAGCTTAGAAGCATATTTATGTTCAGCTTTCATCACTAAAACTTATTATCTGTATCTTTGTATCTTGCAGAGTGCAATTGAATCACTTTTTGGCGCCTCAATGACAGGAATCGCCTATTCCCTGTTTGCTGGCCAGCCACTCACTATATTAGGCAGCACGGGGCCAGTGCTGGTGTTTGAGAAGATTCTGTACAAGTTCTGCAAGTAAGTTAAACAATTTTTACCATTGGTCATTTGTAGCTCACTTGGTAAGAGCATGGTACTTGCAGTGCCAAGGTGTTAGATTTTTTTCTTTCAGGGCGCCAGTATGAAAAAGCATGAAAATATACAGCTTTTCAAATTATTATGCAAATGATAGTTAACCTGATGTACCTAAATAGTCGATGCAAATGACAATCAGTATAATTGTCAAATCATCAACCGTTTGGGAAAAAGTTACATTTCATTTAACACAATCAATGAAAACAGAATTTATTTTCAAAAATTAAATTATTTTGCACAACAGAGTTTCAAAACATTTTATAGGTTGCCAAAAACTGAAAATTGTCATTTGTTGGATTTGCAGCATTAAGAGGTCATATTTACTCAAATCAAAAGCTATTTCAATCAAACATCTTAACAGGGCAAGTTACATGTTAACATAGGACCCCTTCTGTGATATCACCTTCAGAATTCTTGCATCCATTGAATTTCTTTGCAAGATGTCTCCCAGAGCTACTGTTTTGATGCGAACTGCCTCCAACCCTCATAGATCTTTTGCTTGAGGATACAAAGTTTCTCAATAGGGTTGAGGTCATCGGAGGATGGGGGCCACACCATGAGTTTCTCTCCTTATATCCCATAGCAGCCAATGACAGAGAGGTACATGTATTCTTTGCCTCATGAAAAGATGATTTTGCTACGGAAGGCATGGTTCTTCTTTTTGTACCATGCAAGAAAGAGGTCAGTCAGAAACTCTATATACTTTGCAGAGTTCATCTTCACACCTTCAGGGACCCTAAAGAGGCCTACCAGCTCTCTCCCCCTGACCATCCAGGGGTGCAACCATTTCTGCTTGTGAGCCTTGGTTAGGGGTGGTGGAATATTAGGTTTATGCACAACTGCAAGCCTCTGGGGGATCCTACACCTTGAGGTTCACGGGACTCCAGAGGCACCAGCAGCTTCAAATACCTGTTTGCTGCTTTGCAATGGCATTTTAGCAGCTGCTCTCTTAATCTGATGAGTTTGTCTGGCAGCAACCTTCCTCATTATGCCTTTATCTGCACAAACCCATCTGTGCTCTGAATCAGCCACAAATCTGTTCACAGTATGATGATCACACTTAAGTTTTCGTGAAATATCTAATGTTTTCATACCTTGTCCAAGGCGTTGCACTATTTGACGATTTGCACTAGGTCTGCAGCAGAGAGATCCTTTTTCTTTCCCCTGTTACATGAAACCTGGGGCCTGCTTAATAATGTGGAACATTCTTCTTAAGTAGTTTTCTTAAACTATTCGGCTTACCTGGCAAACTAATTATCATAGGTGTCTGAGATTGATTTCAGCAATTAAAAGAGCCCGGATACACAATATCATCTATGAGTTTCAGTAAAAAACTAAATATTTAATGTTTATAACACTTAATTCCAATTTGCATAATAATTTGGAAGGCGGTGTATATGCACTCGCTACTCTGATAAACTTTTGATTAGATTGTCTATTAACCAATTTAATATAATGTAAAGTTAGTGTACACATAGTTGTAAGGATTTATAGTTAGATAACACTATCGACCCATATTAATTTTCACCTAGGTATAGTGAACAGTAATAAGGATTATCTAATCTGTATGCTGTAGGATAATCATCCATCCCAATAACAAGAGTTATATGACCAGTGAACCGCCGCAGTATGTGGATAATTCAGTGTTCCATAATAGAGTTATTAAAAATACCATTGTGATAATGTCATCCTCATTCACTTTGCTGCTGACAGGTAGATGGAGGTCAATCTCCAGAGATGTATATTAATGTATGAGATGTTGATGCTGCCTTTCCACAGATATTCAGCTGTATGCAGATGTTTGGGCACCACCGAAAAAAAAAACCTGACCGCTATATGGTACACAGTAAAAAAATGATATTTCTGCAACATTTAAACCTTCTTTGTTGAAAACTGTACACAAAAAATAGGGCTAGCTAACATTAGGAACTAATGTTGTATTCCGGATTGAAAACAAACAATTAATACAAAATACAGACAGTAAAATCAATATTTTACAATGTCTAACTAACAAAATAATATTTTTTGAAGTTGTATTGTCACTGTATTGCTCCTGTGTTTAATAAAACATCCAGTATATAAAGAATATCTTAATCGTAATGCTATGAATGAAAAGTTACATTATGCATTTTTAATGCAGTATTATGATTGATTTGAGATTAAAAATAGAAAAACAAAAGTCAACATGACACGTAAAGGTTTGGGAACCCATTTGGCCCATTCTTAATTTGTTCTTGAAAACATTATTACACAAGCACAGAGAGGTTGATTGACCCCTTCAGTTATTTAGGTGAAGGATGTTTGGCCTGGTTTCAACAACCGTGGACTCCTCCAAGGGGTCTGAGGCTTAGGAAATGATGATACGACAGGAGAACGCCATAAAAAACTCTCTTAATTATGATACGACAGGAGAACGCCATAAAAAACTCTCTTAATGATGATACGACAGGAGAACGCCATAAAAAACTCTCTTAATAATGATACGACAGGAGAACGCCATAAAAAACTCTCTTAATGATGATACGACAGGAGAACGCCATAAAAAACTCTCTTAATAATGATACGACAGGAGAACGCCATAAAAAAACTCTCTTAATGATGATACGACAGGAGAACGCCATAAAAAAAACTCTCTTAATGATGATACGACAGGAGAACGCCATAAAACACTCTCTTATAGCTTCCGGCTGCCAATTTCAACTGTCAGAATCTTTGTCAAGAAATGGAAGTTAACTGGAACAATTCAAGTCAAATCAAGACATGAAAGACCAAGCAAATGATCGGACAGACTTGCCCAAAAACGATTCAGATCTGCACGACAAAACCCACAGGTCACTTCACAGGACTAACAGTTTAGCTGAAACTGGAGTAGTTGTCCAGAGGTCAACAGTACAGCTGTCACAGTTGGGTAGGATAGAATTAGGCAGGAAGTAGGCAGGTATCTAAATGGCAATTCATCTTTAATAACGCTCAATACAGTAGTAAGAAGAAACCAACCTACAAACAATACTAAACTCATGTGACATTGAATACTCTCACATCAGAAACAAGGATTAAAATGCATACACACACGACAGCAGTGACAGTCACAAAGGGCAGTATGTGACGTATCCCCCTCCAAGGAGCGGCTTCAGCACACCATCAGGAGAGTGATGCCGATGCCACTGACTGGAGCAGAAGGGTGGGCCGGAGCAAGGGGTAAGCAGACTGCTTCCCTGAGCAGCTCCTTCTCAAACTTTTCCCCACTGTCATCTGGGTGTAGGAAATTATGCCAAGGGGGAACTGGAAGAAGGTTGATTCCATTTATAAAACTGATTCCTGGGCCTTCCAATCCAAGTGCTCATCACAGTCTAACGAGTACAGTTTCAAATCATCTTCCTCCAGTTCCTACAGAGGGTAAATACCCAGGCTCCCTGCCTCCCAGAGTTTAGTAGCCAATTTCAGCACCCGGCCGGACAGGAACAAGATGACCAACAGTACCTTCTCCAAGAGGAGAGGACCCCACTTAGACTGATTGATGAAGCCTTCGACTTGTTGGAGAAACTGTTCACACCTATTAAGGTCTCCCTCAAACATCTCCAGGAATGCTAGGCTGGGTTCACTAACAGGTCCTGGTGCCAGGTTTCCTATCTGTGGTGGAATGTGGCTGATGGTGATCATCTTGTCTTACTTCAGGATTTCCCAAAACATGAACTCAACATGTAACTGGAATGTAACTGGAATGTAGCTAAAAAGTAGCTTAACCCAACACTGATAGTTGGCTACGAAAAACCATTGGTTACCAAGCGACTAGAGATCTAAACTTTTGTAACATTTGTTTACTATTTTAAATCTTTGGAAATTCAAATAATGAATTATTCAGACAGGAAACGCACATAGTGGTTTCAACTTTTAATAGAAAATATTCATCAATGTCTTGGCCAGGTTCTGTGCCTTTGGGATGACTCACATCGTCCTCATGATAATGTGCAGAAACCTGCTACTATCAACAACATACTGCAGCTAAATGATAAATAACAAAATATGCTCAGGAAATTAGCAAAGTACGCAGTACCAAACCTCTAGCAGAAGTAAACAGAACCAAATACAGCAGGTGTAGGCAGGGTTTGAGGGTGTATACTGAAAGACTTTAATAGGCCACAGTACTAGATTTCTTTGATTTTGTGGTAGGTGGATTCTCAACGTCAGTTGATTCATTGCTGAGCCAATGCCACAATCGTGTTATGTGGCTGAACTTGCTTGACCTATTCCTGTATAAATATGTGCAGAAGGGTGTCTTGTTTCAGTTTGTACTATCACCTTCTGATTCACTTTCACTAGATTCATTGTAACATAACTTTTCAAGGTGAGCCAGAACTTTTGCATACAACTGTATATATTAATATTGTGCTGTGTTACTGATGGAACATAGTTTAAGCTCAATTCACACCTTGATATTGGCTAGCATCTCGAGGGGATTGTGGATATCAGCTGCTCTGGCCTGATTCAGCGAATCCTAGTTATAGACTGTGAAGAATGTGTTATCCTCCAGCAAATTCATACAGTCTACATAAGAGAACCCTTTATGGTTCCTGGGAGAACCATTTTTTTGTTTCCAAGGTACAACTTTTTGGGTTCTATATTTATTCCTTTAGGGAAAGGGTTCTAACTGAAGCAAAATGCTTATTTAACAGGTTCTTCTATACGAAAAGACAAAGATCTCTTTTAGGGTCTAGAGTTTTTTCAAGAATGTAAGAAATGAAAAAGCTTCAAGAGATAAATTATTTCCAAAGGTATGTGGACACCTGACCATCAAATCCATATGAGCTTGTTGGACATCCCATTCCAAAACCATATGGTGTTGGCACTGCCTTTGCGTCTATAATAGCTGCCACAAGCTTTTGGATTTTGAATGTTTGTGGGAATTTGTGCTCATTCAGCCAAAAGGGTATTTGTGAGGTCAGGCACTGATGTTGGAGGAGAAGGCCTGGCTCGCAATCGCCGTTCCAATTCATCCCGAAGGTGTTCAATGGGGTTGAGGTTAGAGCTTTGTCCAGGCCACTCAAGTTCCTCTACACTAAAATCCTCAAACCATGTCTATTTTGGACCCCACTTTGTGCACAGTGGCTCATTCATACTGTAACAGGAAAGGGCCTTCCCCAAACTTTTGCCACGATGTTGGAAGCACCCAATTGTCTAAAATGTCTTTGTATCCTGTAGCATTTAGGTGACCCTTCACTGGAACGACGGGGCCCAAATCCCTACCCCAGACCATTACCCCTCCTCCACCATTAGTGGGGAGGTCCACCTACTTTTGGCTGTATAGTGTAGTCATTGGAGGACACATCTTGGGTCTTTACAGCACATGCGGTAGAGCTGTTGTGACAAGACAAGGACATAATCATATCATATTTTATATTAGAAAAAAAAGATGTCCAATTTGCATGTTTTGTACCAATGGGTTGCTACATTGTTATGAGTAAACACTTGTTGAATCACTGGTTCAATTTCAGTGTGGGTGGGTCAGACTTCAGAGAAACGTCATATCTATGTTGACGGTACATAATTGTACTTTTAAGTGAACTGCTCTCTTGGTCAACTCTTCACTCTAAAAGGTTTCTACTCGCCTCAATGGGAATTCCTGAATAAATAAATAAATACAAGTGGGGATTCTCTCTCCTTAGGGAGAATGGATTATCCTACCTCTCGCTGAGGACCTGTATTGGGCTGTGGACAGCAATCCTCTGTCTTCTCCTGGTGGCCACGGATGCCAGCTCCCTGGTCTGTTACATCACACGATTCACGGAGGAGGCCTTCGCTTCGCTCATCTGCATCATCTTCATCTACGAGGCCTTGGAGAAGCTCATTCACCTGGGGGAGCACTACCCCATCAACATGAACAACAACCTCGACAAGCTGACGCAGTACTCGTACGTGTGTATTCACTCCATTCAAAGTGCCATGTTGGATATCCTGGATACAGTAACCTGTCAGTTTCAATTGAAGGTTACATCTTAATTTGTGTTTGAATGTAGTCACCGTTCCAAAAATGCCCCACAGGAACCTTGCAGGATTTGTCGTGGTCTTGCAGGATATTTGACATTCCTGCAGGCCGGGTCACACTCAATCGGGAGAGATTATTTTCCTGCAGGATTCCTGTGGGACCTTTTTGTAAGGGCACACACAGCATTTCAAGTGATATTGATAAGTGAGGATTGTGTTGATGAACACTTCTCTTGTCCCTGTAGGTGTTTGTGTGTTGAGCCTCCAGATCCAAGCAATGCCACGCTACAGTACTGGGAACAGAACAACATAACCGCATCTGAAGTGTACTGGGAGGCACTGGAGGTCAAGGTACTGTAAGGGACTGTGTAGTTACATACTTTCAGTAGCATTCATGGAAATGTCTCACATACATACATACATACCTACAGTCGGTGAATTACTTTGATACGTATAATGACTGAAGAGAATATTTTAATTGAAGTCACAAAGTGTCAAGCTCTTCCAGATGGGGTCTGCACAGTCCAGATTAAGGGCATGTGGGCAGGATTACCCTGGATCGCCATAAAATCACATTTTCTGTATTCATTTAACTTCATCTAAACAAGGATGCTATTAACTTATGATAATGCGCTCTTAACCAAAGGATTTTGTCAAGGGCCGGTTGTCGAGTGTTATTAATTCCACGTGTGTCAGTGCAGACCTCTCAACCTCCTCCATTTGTTTTGGCAGGACTGCATAGAGAAACGAGGAGAGTTTGTGGGCAGCGCTTGTGGTCCCCACGGGCCCTATGTTCCAGATGTTCTCTTCTGGTCTGTCGTCCTATTCTTCTCCACTGTCTTTATGTCGGCTTTCCTCAAAGAGTTCAAGTTCAGCCGCTACTTCCCCACCAAGGTAAGGCCAGAAGGCTGTTGCCATCCCTTTCAATTGTATCTATTTAATGGCTCTGTGGCTCTGTAACTCAGTTGGTAAAGAATTGTATTTAATGCCAAGGTTTTCAGTTTATGAAGTATGAAAATGTATTTACTTCCTACTGTCAATTGATCTGAGTAATGACATCTGCTGATTAACAAGTATGTCCAGAGAGAGTTATATGGTGTAATAGAGCCCCCTAGTGGACACACTTAAGTACTGTATGGTGAACAACGAAATGGCCCATTACCAATGTAATTAACAACACTAGTTTTCTGTGTTTAAGTTCTTTGTAAATTATATATTGTTGTTAAGTGGTTTCCAAACACCTCCGTAGGGATTCTAGATGTTTAGCAATTTTGTTTTAGATAAAACTACAGCAGCTAACCTGAATCTAGTGCACAGAAGTGGGACCCTAAGGAATGGTTGGAGAAGCTCTGACGAAAATGGTAGTGACACTAAGACCAAATTGTTGACCCCCTGGTCCTCTCTTGTACAGTTAAGAGCTATCATCAGTGACTTTGCAGTTTTCATCACCATTCTGACCATGGTTCTCGTGGACTACGCGTTAGGGATCCCATCTCCGAAACTACAAGTCCCCAGTGTGTTCAAGGTGAGGTATTGCAAGACCATTTCACATACAGTATTCACTCAAAGTACTCTGTGTTCAAAAAGGGCTCTTCCGCTGTCCCAATAGGAGAACCCTTTTATGTTTCCCAGAACATCCGTTTTTGTTCCAGTTTTGGTTACATATAAAGCCTTTTCACTGAGGATTATTTCTTCTGTGATCTTTCCCAATTTTCCTCCCCTCGCAATTGGTCTTGTCAAATTTCCCACTAACCTTGCTTTGTTGGCAATCCCTGGACAGATGTGGAATGGGGAAGCAACCACATGTTGACACTGATCACTCCAACACGGAGGCCTTTATTCAGATCAGGCACGGGATGATAACACCCACCAACTATATTCCCCCGGGATTGAATTTACAGGCGCACAATCTGCACACAATGAGTCGCTGGAGAGCGACGTGGCAAGGTAGATAATCCAAACTATCATGATGTGGTTCGTCCTGCGGAGATTTAGTACAAGGTAGATAATCCAAACTATCATGATGTGGTTCGTCCTGCGGCGATTTAGTCCAAGGTAGATAATCCAAACTATCATGATTTGGTTCGTCCTGTGGCGATTTAGTCCAGGGTAGATAATCCAAACTATCATGATTTGGTTCGTCCTGCTGCGATTTAGTCCAAGGTAGATAATCCAAACTATCATGATTTGGTTCGTCCTGTGGCGATTTAGTACAAGGTAGATAATCCAAACTATCATGATTTGGTTCGTCCTGCTGCGATTTAGTCCAAGGTAGATAATCCAAACTATCATGATGTGGTTCGTCCTGTGGCGATTTAGTCCAAGGTAGATAATCCAAACTATCATGAT
>JACXGM010022608.1:0-10732 GCA_016801145.1 Umbra pygmaea | reverse complement strand
CAAACACTCCTCTCTCTTTCACCTTGAGCTTTGTACATACAGCCATGGCTCAGTGGGTCTCCTTAAAGAGAAACTTCACATGAACAGAGACCCATTGTTATGTTCTGACCCTCAGCTCAGTGATGCTAGAGGGTGAAACTCAGAGACAGACAGACAATCAGACAATCAGACAATCAGACAATCAGACAATCAGACAGACAGGCAGACCTGCAGAAAGAGGAGGACAGACAGCCATGAATCAAGCCAAACTATATTCAGACTGTCTTTCCATTTCCCCTGGAAAACCAATGTGAAAACTCGGCTCATTGTTTAACGCCTGTTACATTAGGTTACAGACAGACACAGGGAGAGATTGTAAATGGTTTTCTTGTGTGAATACTGAAGCTGTTTGGTAACAATCCATTACGGCATCACTGAGGTAAAACATTCCTAAAACCCTTCCCCAGTGATTAAATAGGCACAACATTCCCAGATACAAACGATGAGTAACCTACTGATGAGCACAATCTTCCTCGCCATAAATCAGGCAGATATTAGAGGTACTGAGTAATTCATAGTGTGGAGTAACCAAACAGTATCATCCAATTTAACTGAACCCTGTTCGTTAAAATCCCTCAACGTGTAGATTCAGAAGCAAGAAACTTGCTCAAAAATAATACGTGTTCCAGATCTAATAAATATCTGAGGCAAAACTGTAATTTTTCTTACATCTAATCCAATGTACCCCCCCAATCGCTGGTCTCTCCCCAGGTATAACGTAATGGTGGAATGCTGGCACCCCAAGGCAGAAAGAAGGCCCTCCTTCTCAGAGCTGGTGTCCCGGATCAACTCCATCTTCTCCAGCTTCAGTGGGGAACACTACATCCTCCTCAACACTACGTACGTCAACATCGACAAGATGAGCCCCTACCCCTCCCTCATCTCCTCCTCATCCAGCTCGCAGAGCCACCCCCTGGAGCGTGACTGCTGCACCTGAGACACGGGAGGGAATGGAGCGAGACCAGGAGAGGACTGAGCAAAGAGGCGAACAGAGGAGACGAAAAACTAAATCCTTGAGAAGGAGGAGGGGAAGAAGGTAACATGGACTTGAGGTGTCTTGGGGACAGCTGTATGCGACTGGCAGACTGGTAACTCTCCGAGACACCTGTCCTGAAGGCCTGGTTTGGCGCTGCATCAAAGTTGGCCTTCGCCTAAATACATTGTTTTGTGAGAATCTCTTTGATCTTTACTGATTGGATGAGTCTGCTTGCTCTCCCAGCCAATCATCTCACTTGACATCTCTTGGGTAGTGGGGACACTGGTAATGTGAAACTACAGCTGGGCCGATGAGGCCATACTCACATACGTATGTGGTTAAATAATGATTCCACAGCAGCTCTGGTAAACTTACTAGCTAGTTAGCGTTCTGAATAAACGTTGGTTTGTACTGGTTAGCCTTTACTGATATCTCGTGAAGCAATTGGCTCAAGCACAGAGGTGTAATATTAATAATGTTCAATAGTGCCAAACTCAATAACTAGGTGCCAAATTGTGCAATGAAGAACTCCTTGTCAAAACATTAAAAAAGAGGGCATATTATTTTTTTATTTTGTAGATAACAGGCTGAGATTAATAGGAAGAAAGGGCCAAGAATTTGCTCAAATTAATTGATGATAAGGTCTTCACGCAGTAGGTTCCTCCCATAGCTAGAATTAAGTGATCAGGCCAGCTCAGAAGCGTTGATGTCCCAGGCTAATGTGCAGTAGTGGAGCGAGGTGATTGAGACACCAACACTACACCAACTAAGAGCTGCAGTGTGGGGACACATACCTGTGCTCTGCACTCATGAATACTGACCAGAAACCAAACCAACAAGCATCGCTACACTTGAGGCCTGATGAAATGGGATATAAACACTGACATATTGTGCTCTAGAATATTTAGAACCTTCCAAAAGCCAGTCCCGGGTAGTCAGGCCTCTTGTTTCTGTAACCACTGTCGGTGTGGACACCATTTCAATGGACAAAGCCTGCAGGGGCCCAGAGCCCTGTGATGTGGATCAAGTACATGAGAATTGCCCATCCTTCAAACAATTCAGACATTTCCGCTATGTTACTGGGTGGCTTGTGCTTCGAGGGAAGGCAATATGGCAGAGGGCCAGGCTGCCGCTTTTTTGTTCTTCGCCATGATGCGAGTGCTGGATTTCAGTGAAAGGCGGTGTATTGTACAGGAGCATTTTACACCTTTGTCCTTCAGACTGCCACTGAACTAACCCCCCCCCACCACATCTTTCCTTAAACCCTCCCTCTTTTCTCCATGCGCACCGGGACTGAATGAAGACCAGGCGCCTGCTTTGTCATTAGGGTGCTCTAGCCTCCAGGTGGCCTCCTTGCTAACCGAGTTGGAGAGTAGCTGGTAGGAGGAACAATCTGTAACAATCTGCTAGCCGGCCCGCTTGGCTATTTGCAGTACACTGGATACTTCTTTATGTGTGTAATTATCTTTGACGATTCCCTTTTGATGTGCTTCGTTCGAAACGTCTCGCTGCTTCATTGCCGTGAGTGACTCACCTGTTAGGAATCCGCAGATGTTTTAGGAGTTGAAAGGTTGTTTTTTTGTCTTCAGGTTGGTAACACATTGACTTGAAACAGCTTGTCACAGTGTCTAAATAGCATGTGTCAGAACAGTCCATGCCAGTTTAGTCAGAACACAACATACCTAATCATGTTTGAGACTAATGGGGAGAAATTACAGAATGTTGGAATGGTTGGATGGTTTCAGGTATCAGTGGTGTTGTAATGGCGTTTTAAAGAACTTCAAGTTTAAGTGTTACCATTTTGCCTTTTCTTTGCAACTTTTTATCTTGGCTGATTTGATGTTATGACTGATCAGGCCAGCAATGGACAAAAATGAATGTTTGTGCTAAAATGTTAAAAGTGCTGTACTATATTTTTTATGCCTATATGAAAATGAGCCACAATGAATACTGATCCATTGGAGTGGGCTGCCATGACATAGAACTAGCGCCACAAAAAAAACAAGGCCACTAAATCTAAATGAACCACTGCCTTTTGTACAAAGTGATATCAGCTAGCACCTGTAGATGTGTCAGTGTAGGATTTAACTGTGGTAAAATGTGTGTGTGTATTATATACAAGACTGACAGGTAATCATTGCAGGTACAAACAGAATATAATGTACAGTCGTCAAACAACTGGAGCTAGAAAATTAACTTCCTTCACGAGTGACTTCTAGATTTTCTATCGGCAAATAAATGTCTTAATGGCCTTGTTTCCCACTGCCAGCACTGTGTTCATACCATATGAGCATGCTAATGTGACCGTCTGTGACAATAATGATGGTACATTCTGTATGTTGTTACTATGCTATGTTGTCTGTCTGACTTCAGTGTAATAAAGCTATATCATGGATCTTATTTCTATTGGAGATCCTTTATTTTTCCCTGGAAGGAGATTGCTTTTGTAGTTTTACTTTAGAATGGTCCAGGATGAGAACATCAGTGAAGAAATATGACAAAAGGGTGGTGAGTTTGCACAACGGATATACACTTAGAGCTGATACTCTGCTATCAGAGCAGGAACAGGTAAAGAGTGTACGTCTATACTCAACTGAAACATAACAGGAGTGAACAACGAGAATAAGTGTGTAACCATGCTCTATTGCGGCACAGACGCGTAAAGCTAACTGTACAGAGCGTACACCGTAACTCTAGCAACACACGTCTCACACTACACAGTAAAAACGGCTTTGTTAAATCAACACCCTAAGTGTTAAATTAACACTCTTCAGTGTCAATTTGGACCTATATAAACACTGAGAGTGTTAATTTAACACTTAGGGTGTTGATTTAACACAGCCGTTTTTACTGTGTACTTACATAGTGAATGTATTACTTCCTGGACGTCAGCACCAACAAGACAGACATCAAACAATGAAGCGCACCCTCTTCTGCACCCATGAGCTTTTAAAGATACAGAGTACTAGTTAACCCCAGCTGATAGCAATAGGCAATTAGACTAAACGAGCCCTATATTCCCATAACACTACAGATACATGGTTATCGCAATTGGAGTCCAGAGGATGGTGCTAACCTACCATCTACATACATTTAAACATAAATGAACAGTACATTGTACTGGCCATAATATAAACACAATATTACATATATATAATATTATATATATATGTATATATACTCAAGAGTCCATATCTCAGTCCAATGGCAACGTCATCCCATTCTGGGACAACGTGACAATAATGACTTCCTCTTCACTTCACCGACCTACAAATAAACTGGTATCCACCCTTTGAGATTGGCAACTGGCTCTTTAATTAACCTTTTAGTCTACCTGGACATCTAAATAAATGTTAAACATGGCAGATATTAAAGCCTGAAATGTTTCACTAAGAGCTGAAAGAAACACACCTTAAAAAGAATGTGGCCATCATAACTGAAGGTGTATTTGTGTTAAAAGACCATCTGGTAACAAAACAGTATTGGACATTCTGCTTGACTGATCGGAGGTCCTGTCTGAACAACATAGTGAGATTGCACTCGTTCAGGTGTCGCGTTCATCACCTGGCATGTTGATCTTGTCCTCGCTCCTTCAAAACCTTTCCTCTGTCATTACGATTGGAGACCTCCGACCCCTCACCTTTCCATGACCTTAGCCCGTTTCGCTGTTGTCTAGACATGCCGGATATCTTCTGTCTGGCTGGGCTGTGGCCTGATTTTACTGTTTACTCACTGCTGCTTGTCCTTTGAGATGGTAATTAAACCTGGGATGTGTTTATTAGAACACCACATCGCAAAGGAAGAAAGGCTATTCCACAACGTTAGATAGGAATGTCTAATTTTAGTCAATTTCTTCCTACTGAAAACATCCTTTATTGAGAGCAATCTATCATCGCTTTGTCATCTAATCGTGCCACACTGCTCTAAGATCAAGGTCATTTCATAAGGAGAGAGATGTCCAGCCATAGAAATTGAATGATTAGAAGTGCCATTCCAATGCAAATAAATGTAGAAGAATGGTCAGAGCGGCAGCCATTTTTTTGTATACCATTCCATTGCAAAGATCTAGCGGCCTACTTCTGCATTAAACCGATTTGCGTGTTGTTACAGTGACAACTAACGACAGTCGCCATTTTTTTGTGTACTAATCGAATGACCACGCAACACAGTTTAATAAGGGTTCTATAGATTTAATTTCTATGTGTGCGGCCCTCTTGAGTTCTAATTGGTTACTCTGGAAGGATGAAGCCTGCACAGTCCCTTGTTCTAACCCTCCTGTTATGTTTTACTGTCTCTCATTCTCCTTGATACACAAACACACGCATATGCTGTTGGAATGAACAGGTGGGCAGAGCTCAGGTATGTGTATGAGTGTACGCAGGGCCGGCCCGAGGCATAAGCAAACCAAGCAGCTGCTTGGGGCCCCCAATCGATTGCACAGGTGACATAGCGCGGTAGGAGGGGGCCCCCAAATCATGATTCTGCAAATTCTGCTTAGGGCCCCAAAAAGGCTCTGGCCGGCACTGAGTGTACATATTATTTGGAAAGCAAGATGACAAAACAGCTAGTTGAAACTAGACTGAGCGCAGCCCCTCTACACCAATGCTTCTGACCTCCAGTAATCACATTCTCATTAAGCCACTAACTGCTTTGGCAAGTTACATTGGCAAGAGAAAGTGTTGAGAGATTTAAAAGTAAACAACTCCTCATTCCTCTTTATTATCCACCAAGCCCTCATAGTTGAGATTCTTAGTGCTGTTTTTGCTTTCAGAGGAACATAAATTACTCAGAGCTTTGAATATGCGAAATCAACGAAGAACAACTATTTTATATGTAGATCGTGGGTTATTGAGCTGTGATTGCCCTCTAATGGTGATCTGCTGCAATTGCAGCTAAATTCATTATACATTATTTTGCTATTGTCCTCACCTGGGAAAAACAGAAAGTAAATCACACCTTTTAAGAATGCAGTAAAGAACATCTTTAATATGTTCCTATACAGTATATTTTAAAATGCCTAGGTTACCTATAAAACAGAGGAGGTGAATTGTGGAATCTGTGTCTACCGACTGGACATTTATATACAGGATATTGTATCACACATTCCAAACAGCAAACACACTTCTGAGTGGTCATCCAACACAACCACCTAAATGTTATTATTATAACATATTTATAAGACTGTCCCTGTAGAGTGAAGGAAACCTAATCCTTTGTTACTTTCCTTTTTAATATCATTATGTATTTAATGATACAATGTATTTTTCAAATCAATTAATTTAAAAAAGATAAGAAAGAATGCCATGGGGAGTTTTGGCACAGTGCACATCCAGACGGCCTCCCTCAACCATCTAGGGCGCTGCCAAGGCTGGCATTCTGGAGGTGTGGACACACATCTGACCCTGAAGGTGATGCTTCTGTGTGCACTTTGATGCTCAGCCAACAAACGAATCCTCCACCAGCGATACCCATAGGGAGTATAAAGAATGGTGTAGTTCACCCTGTAATCTCACCCTGAGACTGCCGGCTTATGTTTATTGATCGTTCAAGTGATGATTGTCTAAAGGCAGCTGATGGTAACGAGTATCTGGAATGATTAACAGGTGACTGTGAGTCACAGAGAGGCCTTTAGAAATGCAGTGAAAGGAGTCCCGGTAACAAAGGTATTGAGTAGCATCTCAGATCGCACCCATGCCCGTACACACAATGGCAGACGCAGTGGCTGTCCAAGGGCGTTCCAGATCTGGAGAGTCGATCCTCAAGTGTGTGTGAGTGTTCCTCATTTGGGATTTGAATCTAACACCCAATTGCTTTCTCTCACCTATTTTATATTTTTGCCTACAATGAACCCTGTTAAAGTGTATTCTTTTAGTTGAAATTAGAGGGTATTAAACCCTCGTCGCCAGGTGCATCCAGTGCGGTAGAGTCGGGTGCTTAGATGTCTTCACCAAATGCCTATTTTGATTCCGAGAGAGAGACACCCCTGCCAATAAATTACTAACAAATAAATAACAAAAATAAAAAGATCAAGTAAGGCTGTTTGGTAAACATTCACGTCTGAATGAAGAACTAATGACCAGAAACTTTTTATGGTCTCACATTGTGTAGCAACATGGTCTGAAATTACTGGCAGACAAAGTTGACTGGCGCGTTGTTAGGGAGGTTAAATACATCAAGAGACATCTATTAATCAGCCATAAGTAGAAGTGGGTAATAAGTTGTATTTACAACTTAAATTACCTTCTTTTACTTGGTAATTTTGGTCTTAATGACGAACTTCCCAAAATCTGTGAACTCAGGCGAACCCAGAAAAGTACTCTTACCCTTACTTTTGCCCACCTCTAGCCATAAGCGACTAGGAATGAAAATGAAAATAGTTTCATTAAGACATGGTCAAATGGTGTCAAAATGTCAAAAAATTTCATTTTTGTTGGTTAATGACATACTGAATTTTGAAAGTTAGGACAGACAACTTCGCCTTAACCCGCCTTAACCCTCAAACTCAATGACAGAGCACCACATGAACTCATTGTGCTGTAAAAAGACATTACAATCGGTAAGGTGAGTATCATTTCCGCCTCTTTCATTCTCAGCTCTGTAATCAAAGATTTTGTAGCAACAATGCTTCTCAAGTTACCCAGGGCGAAAACCCAAATCCAGGTTTTTAAAGCTGGCTCCCTCCTTCACTGCCTCTATCACATCAAAAGAAGAAATTAGACCAGGGGACTAGTAGTAAGCATTTTATAATTTTCTTTTTTTTAATCAGGCCGTTCAATTTACAACATTTGCAGTGCATCTCCCCCTGCCGTCATTTTGAGAAATTGCACCGATTAGGGCTTATTTCATGATGGATGCATTTTATTGTTAACTTTAAAGTACAGACACAAGATAGGTCAGAAAATATTTTCCAAGACAAAGCATGGTATTTATTAAGTTACTTGAAAGTGTGTGTGTTCTAGACATAGTAAGAAATACTGCTCTTACATTTCACTTGCTGACATAACTGACCAGCAATCTACATCAAGCACCATCTTGACATCACAAATCGTTCAAAGCATATTCAACACAGACTTTTACATACTGTATATTATGTTTGATCTCTAGATCCCTTCTTATCATGTGGTTACTGATAGATATGGTGTCTATTTTCTTTTTGCAAATCTTTAGGTTTTTATCTTGTTTTTTTTGTACGGTACTGCATTGTTTGAGTATGAACCGGAGCACAAGATTTTCACTGTACATGCAATAAATAATACATGCAGTGTTTAAATAAATGTGACAAATCTTCAATTGAAATTTGAAACTTGAGACTTTTTTCAAATAAACTTTGACTGGACAGTTTAGGACAACACATACTAAGCTCATTGTAATGTTACCTTACATTATTACTTTTTGTACTATACTATCATGGCCAGACCTGCACCTCTCCTAAGCTGGCAATCCACAGCAAAATCACCAGTGTTAAATCAACTCTGAGAGTGTTAAATTTACACTCTCAGTGTTTATATAGCGCCAATGAGAAGTATATAAACACTGAGAGTGTTGATGTAAGCCCATGAATTTTACTTTTATTTATATTTTCTTCTTTTTTTTGCTGTAATTTATACTGTAATTAAAAAGAGGAATAGATGAGGTGAGCAATATATTGTCTGTTTGAGGGTATATTCATATTGTTTTAAAATTCCTGTTGTATTTATTAAATTGCTACTGGATTTCTTAAATTTATAGTGTATTTGTATTGACTTTTGTATTTTAGGGTGCTTGTTAAGATCTGGCTAGGGACAACAGATGGAAACGAGCACTTGTTGCTAACTCTGGCTTGTTTACAGCAAGTAATTTGTCTGTTAATCAATGAGCATTGTCCTTATCAAATAAAAATACATTAAGAAAAAAAGATTTAACACTGGTGATTTTGCTGTGTACACCTTGTCACGATCTCCTGATGATCTGAGGAGATCCCCTCATTAACACACCATTGACTATGTGTTTTCATTGGTTATTGTTGTGTCGCTTTCTCCTGTTACATTTGGTAGTACTAGGGTTTTCCTATAACAGTGCGTCTGTCTAAGCGCATGTGTCTGGTTTCTCTTTTTGCTACTTCGTTTTGCTGTGGAACCGTACCTGAGAATTATTCTGCTTAACATTGCCTCACTAAAGATTGCTACTTATCTGGCATCCTGCATCTGTCTCCTACTATATCTACTACACACCATGACGTACTGTATACTGGTACGTACATTGTCCAAACTGAAGGTCTGTTTGGGATCTAAAACTCAGCAAAAAATGTAAAATCCTCTCAATTTCAACTGCTATTATTTTCAGCAAACTTAACATGTAAATATTTGTATGACCATAAAAAGATTCAACAACTAAGACATAATCTGAACAAGTTCAACAGACGTGACAAACAGAAATGGAATGTGTCCCTGAACAAAATCAAATGTAACAGTCAACATCTGCTGTGGCCAACAGGTGCATTAAGTACTGTAGTGCATATCCTCCTCATGAACTACTCCAGATTTGCCAGTTCTTGTTGTGAGATGTTACCCCACTGACATTGTCTTTTAAGAAATCACGGATGGAACAAGCAGTATGGCTGGTGGCATTGTCATGCTGGAGGGTCATGTCAGGATGAGTGTACAGTAAGGGTACCACATGAGGGAGGAGGTTATCTACCCTGTAACGCATAGCGGTGACTGCAATGAAAGCAAGCTCAGGCCAATGATGCAGTGACACACCGCCCCAGACTATGACGGACCCTCCAAATCAATCCTGCTGCAGAGTACAGGCCTCAGTGTAACGTTCATTCCTTCAACTCCGACCATCACCCCTGTTGAGACAAAACTGTGACTTGTCAGTGAAGAGCACTTTTTGCCAGTCTTGTCTGGTCCAGTGAAGGTGGGTTTGTGCCCATAGGCAACATTGTTGCTGGTGATGTCTGGTGAAGACCTAACTTACAACAGGCCTACAGGCCCTCAGTTCAGCCTCTCTCAGCCTACGGCGGACATTATGAGCACTAATGGAGGGATGGTGTAACTCGTAGGCATCTCAATGCAATTTTTTGCCCTGGACACATCGGCAGTCCTCATGCCTCCTTAATGCATCCCTAAGGCACGCTCATGGCACGCAGATGGGCAGGGACCCTGGGCATCTTTCTATTGGTGTTTTTCAGAGTCAGTAGAAAGGTCTCTTTAGTGTCCTCAGTTTAGTATAGTTATGAAAACTAGTATAGTTAGACTATAGTAATTGCCTATAGTCTGGAAGCTGTTGGTGTCTTAACGTCCGTTCCACAGGTGCATGTTCATTAATTGTTTATGGTTCATTGAACAAGCATGGAAAACATTGTTTAAAGCCTTTACAATGAAGATCTGTAAAGTTCTTTGTCTTTTTACAAATTCTTTAATTATATTAGCTAAACACTAAGCCATCTGACGCTCCACAATCATAATCACATTGCATTACATTGGCTTTTAAGGTTATAGTCCTCGGCTTTGGAGACAAAGATGATAATACACTGTGTGAACTATACTCGACCCTCTCTCAGGGTGGTTAGTTTGATTGTAATACACTGTGTGAACTATACTCAACCCTCTCTCAGGGTGGTTAGTTTGATGGTAATACACTGTGTGAACTATACTCGGCCCTCTCTCAGGGTGGTTAGTTTGATTGTAATACACTGTGTGAACTATACTCAACCCTCTCTCAGGGTGGTTAGTT
>JACXGM010022607.1:0-16588 GCA_016801145.1 Umbra pygmaea | reverse complement strand
CTTGCTCAAAGTTATACATGCAACGTCTTAATTGCAATTTCCACACAACACTCTTGCTGTGCATGCGCAATGTAGCGGATGCACGCGTGACACAAGGTTTCTGCTCGTGCGACATGAATTCTCCTCGCAACTACAGTTCTGCTCTTGCAACTCCAGTCCTTCGCTCTCTCAAACATAATATATGTTGCTTGCGCGAGATATACTGCGCGCGCGCGACACATGGATTCTCCTCGCAACTACAGTTGTGCTCTTGCAACTCCAGTCCTTCGCTCTCTCAAACATAATATATGTTGCTTGCGCGAGATGTACTGCGCGCGCGCGACATTTGGCGTTGATATAACGCCATATAATATGTCCTCTATTTTGTTCACCCAGACCTACAGCCGGAGTGGCGTAGCGGTTAAGTGGCTTTGTGTAAAAGCCTGCATCTTATGTTCGAGTCCCTGGCAAAGGCATATGTTCTTTTATCTCAATCTATTTAGAGGATGCATTGAAATTGTATACTAGTGTATCTCTTTTGTGAATAATCATCTATATTTGCGAAGAATCAATGTACCACACAGCTCAGTAGTCTGTAATATTCACAGAACAATGATAATTCGTTACAGTTCGTTATGGTTATAGGTTATATGCTTTCACTGAAGACAGAAGGCACAACTAATAGTATCCATTTTCCGCTAGAAATTCAATTGTTATAAACGTTAGAGCAGAGCCAGAGTGGGACACATTTTTAGCCCGGGAGTTTCATGGTCCACCAGCCCGTTTTGTAACGAGGGTAAATAGTAAATGCAAATAGACTACCCACTTTCAATGTGTAATTTTGTACTGTACATGTTTCATTCATTTATTTACTGAGAGAGACAACTTTAATGTATATGCTATTAAACAAAATATCGTCAGTAATTGGTCAACTACGGTAAATACAGAGACATTGACCAAATAAGATAATTCTTAAGTTTGAAGAATGAGGCTGTATATTTCCCATTTCAGAAGACCTTGAAATAGGCAATATTTGTAGTTAAACAGTTTTTCTTTATTATTTTTACAATCGCTAGGACCCATTTCTCAATATTTAGGTCTCTTTTTCAAAACTACACACAGTTCTCATAACCAACTTTCAGTGTTGCACTGTAGTTGACACATCCAAAATGCACTAAAACTACCAAAACAATGAATATGTCTTAAATCAACTCATTCTTCCATAATATTAGGAACAGTTCAAGTTGTCACCCAACATCACTGATAAAACAATAACCTAAGCAACACAAACAACAGACAATTTCTTTACAAAACAAGAATGACCCCTTTTAACAGGAATTAATCAGACATGAATTTACTATGTTGCATGTAATTTTTTGGCATTGAGTGCTTCCAAAACACAATAATTTCTGCAATATATAGGCTCTAGGGGTATTCAAATCACTCACACACTGTCTGTTATCGTAACGGATAGACTTCCAAACCTGACGAGGAAAAAAGAGGTGTTCGATGGCTTTACGTCATAGGCTGACACGGGCTATGCCATTAGGGGAGGGGTCGCTCACTGATCCCCCTATATTTCTGAAAATCCTAGACATGGTTGTGACCTGCACTTTGTTAGTGCTTTCTGATTAGCCTGCTGCCGCCCGCCGTACGGGTTGAAAAGATGCTACACAGTTTGACCAGTGGGCAGCAGACGCACAACAGGCTGCCGGATGGTGTTGCTAAGAACTTGCAATGTATAACTATTATCAGACCAGCCCTCGCGGCCTCAAAACACTACCGGCTCACCGGGAAAAGTCCAGACTCTCCCGATTGCCACTCTGCTACTGCCTTAGAGATAGAACTTCCTTAATATGCCAGTTTCTGCTGTCAAGGAAGATGAATGTCGGCCATAATTTCAGTGATTGTCGCAGCTTCCACTTTCAGAGGCTCGTTCCGGGGCGTTCCTCTTGCCGCATTCTACAGTACACCGGTGTTTGTTCTGGGGCGTTCCTCCTGCCATATTCTACAGGACACGCACGTTCGACTTTCCTAATTTAGCCTACTAGTTTGCAAATACTGGTACTGTGAGCCTCTGAGCTTTTTAAGTTGTTCAGTCTGCCCATCGCTAGCAATGACTTCACAGAAATAACAAAAAATTTGTTATAGCTCTATTCATAGCGTTGCCAACATGTTGAATCATTTGCTTCCCGAGAGCGCAATCATTACAATGTTTTTTTTACTACATTGTATCATGTCCTGGTCCACAGTCAGCACAGAAATTCAAACTGCAAACATAACGAATGATCATTGTTCTGTGCATATCCCTACCATTTTACACACTGCTGAGCTGTGTGGTACATTGATTCTTCACAAATACAGATGATATTTCTCAAAAGTGATACATTAGTACACAATTTGAATAGGTCCTCTAAATAGATTCAGAAAGAATAGCAAATGCTTTTGCAGCAGGGACTCGAAATTACGATCTGGTCACAACTGCTGTTGAAATAAAGTTATTAGTTTGAAAATAAAGTTATTAGTTTGTGATGTGCCTATTACTACAGTAATTTATGAAAGCAGTAACAAACAGTGTATGAATAATAGATGTATCCATGGCTACTTTTAGGTGAACAAAATTAACAACAGCGATCTCTAAGAAAAAAAAGCAGTAATGAACAGTGTATGACTAACATACTGTAACACCATAAATATACATTGGTGGAGCGCTGGACTCAAACCCTGTCCACCCGGTTAACAGACCTTAGTTATTTCCACTACACCATCAAGCCCTTAGTCATTTCCACTACAACATCAAGTCCATGAGAACTGGTCATGTTTTTGGGGGAGTTGAGTTTAACTGTTTAGACTATGTAGTATTGAAAAGGTATTTTAAATATACAGTAGGCAGTTTACATGATACATTTATATTGTAGGACAATAGTTTAATGACTAAAGCGCTACAAATAATACATTAAAGAACAACTCCAGCTTAGGGGTTAATAACACATTGGTCGACCATTCTCTGGGATATGCTTTCATGCTAATCGAATGTGCCCAATTTTAGTGCAAACTGAAAATTACTTTATAACTCTAGGCGCCATCTTCGTAAAACAGACTCAATCAGTCAAACCACAAACTCTGTGCTCGTGAGCTTAACTGTGACTTGGAATCTTCCATGGCAAGAGGTTTTGCGGTCATTCATCCAGATCAATGAGCAAGACTTACAGCTGGCAATACAACCTAAAATCAAACACAATTTGCTTACAGTTCAGCTCACGTACACAGCGTTTGTGGTTTGACTTATTGAGTCTGTTTTACGAAGATGGCGCCTGGCTGTATACACGAACGGTAATGTCTTTTAAACTATATTTCTAATAAACTGTCTGTACACTTACAAAGTTCTCAATTCTTCGGTAGCGAATTTCATTTGATATCTTGGAAGTTTATGATCAACACTTGTCGCTTCTGGTGAAGTAGCAGCCAGCTAGCAACGATGTTTGACAACGTAACTGTAACCAAGTGGTGTCTCATTTCATAGGGGTATGTTTTCATTCCTATCCCTTACCAATCGGTTTTGAGGAACAAGGGCTAGGGGTAAGACAAAGCGGTAGGGGAAAGGGTAAGACAGAAATGGGATTCACTAACTTCAGAACGTAGGTGTTTTAATGATAAACTGGTTGTACACTCGAGATTATTTTACGGGAAATTATTTGGATGAATGTGCACCCTGGAGCCACCTGGCGGCCATCTGTTGTATTGTTTACATTTAAAAACTGCCACCGAAATTTATATAGCTCGGTTGAAGTTTGCCTCGGTATAACACGGTACAGCTCCACCCCTTTTTCACCACTTTATCGTGTAACATTTGTAGATAGTGATGAGTGTTAGTGTGTACATGCTTATCTATTAAGGTGGTTGTTATAATGTTGTCATAGAATGGATTTTTATCACTGAAAAGATGTCTGTGCTTTGTTGTGGTCTTCAGTGGTGTTGAGCTCATTGCTGTTGGCGTATGGCCCTGTAGGCTGATTTGATATGAGCTTGTTTGGTCAGCTTAAATATTGCATTCTTACTTTGGGTTTGTGACAGTGGTGATTTTATGTAAGGGAGAGAAAGGAGTGCATTTACACAAGTTACATTACTAGTGTAACGTATTACTAATGTAACTTGTATAATTGCAGTACTCCCGTTCACACACACACACACACACACACACACACACACACACACACACACACACACACACACACACACACACACACACACACACACACACACACACACACACACACACACACACACACACACACACACACACACACACACACACACACACACACTCTCTCTTTTACTCTCACACACACTCTTTCTCTCTCTCTCACACACACACACACACACACACACACACACGCCCACGCACACGCGCACACATTCTCTCTTTCTCGCTCTATCTTTCTCTCTCTCTCACACACACACACACTGAAAAGTGTTTTCTGGAGCCATTCTGTTTGTTGACATGTTAAAAAAAACTAATCAGCAGCAAGAGAGAGTATTGTAGTTTTATAGGTATGTAGCCCGTCTTTTTAAATGGTTGGTGCCCCACCATTTTTTCACATATAAAAATGCTGATCACAAACAGGACAGTTCACAATTTTCAGGGACCTGTTTTAGGTCAATAGCGCCATATTTACAACCAGTGGCCATCATCACAGACTGCATTTTAAGTGAGTTGGAAAAGATTCCAGAAGGCCTCATTAGCCTTGCATTAGCACTTGATTTATGTTCTTTCTGAAAAGATCTGTGGCTGGCGAAAAAATATGGTATAATAAATTGTGACTGGCAGTAAGCTTCACACTTCAAGATGTTAACATACTATCTGTAGTAGTATGTATATGTAATACCATGTGTTACGTGCACTCCCCATACTGTGTGGTTGGTGTCTCTCCCGTCTCTCTCTTTTCTTTACAGGTGTGGTGAATTTACCTGACGAGGTGGCTCTCCATAAAAGGTTAATTGTATGTATGTGATTATTGTGGATATTATTATCATTTATATAAGAAAATACCTGCTCGGTGAGGTTAATGTGCACCTCTGTTGTCATGTGTTTTCCATTGGGCGCACCCAAATCCCCTAATTTCGATTAGCACCTCTGATTGCACGAGGACATTGAAACAAATCAGAGAACATTGTGCAAGTGTAATTTAACATAAGGCCCAGTTTCCACAACAGTGACTACCTCCTAAACAAGTATGTTAAAGATGGCATGCCTTCTCAGTTTAAACCACTGACACTATTTTAAATATATCCTATTATGAATACATTTGAGTTTACCACAGTTCAACTTTAGTAAAGCTTTCTGTAAAAGCAGTTTGAACACATATACCAAAAACAGGGCTTGTCCCTGAAAAACGAGATTGATCTTCTTACTGTAAACTACGTAGACTATTGTACACATTAAGCATCACGTAACTAAGGCAGGTCATCGTCCAACTACTATATATCCTGGTAGCAACCAAGGCTGGAATTGCTGTTTGTCATAATTGTTTTATTATGATGGGCTGTATAATACTTTTATAATCACTTTGTGATGGTTATATATCCGGTCCAACTGGGAGTCACAATGTGTCTTGGTCTGTCTCACATTTATTATTGCACTTTTTGTTTTACTTTCCATTCATGTCTGTGCCAAATGGTAGTTGCATTGTTTTTATTATAGTTGATTACTTAAAACCCATCAACACATTGTTTCTTCCTTTGTTTTGGTTACAGGCTGGAACAATATGAAGCCATCTTCTGGATTAGAAGCAGCCTCCAAAATGGCCTCCTATTCCTAACATTGTACCCTGTGTTTGACAGAGGCCCGTATAATTCTGGTCACAATAGTGCACTATCTAGGGAATAGAGTGCTGTTTGGGATGGATCTCATCTATCCTTGTACTGTTATGCAGTGTTAAATCTGCCACGAGGAACTGTTAATGGGAGACATGGTGGCCCTCGGATCCTGGCTCCTCATATATTAAACCTGTCTGGGAGCCAGTCCTGTGTCTCTGGTGAGTCAGTCTCTTTACCATCTCTCTCTCTCCCTCTCTCTTATTACTATGCCTCACTCTGCCTATTTCTGTCTCTCTCTCTCTGAAACATGTCTCTCTCTCTCCCTCCCCGTCTGGCATGTTGCTAGTGTGAGAGGGATCCCTGTGTGGTTTTCATATGCTATATCACTCATCACCACGAGACATATCCAGTACCATAAAGCTGTCTTCTGAGGGGAGTAGATCCATGCAGGCTTCTCATTGATGTGCTGCTCTAACACATTAAAGTAACACTGTAATTAACTTTCAGATTACTGTGTAAGAGAGAGAGAGAGTAAGAACGTGAGATATTTGGGTACCAGCACACTGCCTGAAGGTCTGGTTCACACACGGGCCACACTGAATAATTTTTTCGAGGACTTGAGGAGTTTTGTTCATATCTTTCTCATTTGATACCAACTTTCCAGCTCTTCGAGTAGCATGTCTTGTTTTGCACATGCTACTTTAGTCAAGACTTATCAAAATCAATCATTGTGTGACAAATGTACCTAAGATATCAGCTTTCGACTTCAGTATTGAAAGTCTTTCAAGTGATCTTCAGCATTTCCTGTATACTGTGATATCAAATAGAAACAACAAGCTTGATACATTATTTTCAAGCCTGTATCATTTCCTGTATACTGTGATATCAAATAGAAACAACACGCTTGATACATTATTTTCAAGCCTGTATCATTTCCTGTATACTGTGATATCAAATAGAAACAACAAGCTTGATACATTATTTTCAAGCCTGTATCATTTCCTGTATACTGTGATATCAAATAGAAACAACAAGCTTGATACATTATTTTCAAGCCTGTATCATTTTCTGTTTTAGAGGGAGAGTGAATAGAGGGAAAACATATTTGAAGCTCACTGTGGTGAAAAAAAGCCTTCAGTATCATTTGTTTTGGAGTATTTCCCAAACTGGGTCGTTCCATCACTACTATACATCAAACAGCATAATCACACAACCCTAAAGGTCCAGCACAGAAAAATAACACAGCTGTGTGAGGAGAGTGGCCTGTCAATGGTGACCTGATAATGCAGTGTAGAGACAATCAATGTTAATCTTTTTTTACTTTAGATTCAATATGCATCACAAGTCAAATTTGTGAAAAGAAACAGATCAACATTAATGCTACAATGTTTTCTACCGGATACTCCAAGCATGTCTGAAAAGTCACTCTTGTGAGTGCACAGCAATTAGTATACAAGTACTTTGATAATGTTAATATATTATGCCTGGCTTTAAAATATTAATTTGAATAAATTTACCACCTATCTTGATTAGGCCCATGTGCTCATTATAAGACAGTTTATGTCCTGAATGTTGCCATTTTCCCTATATAGTGCACTACTTTTGACCAGAGCTCTTTGAGAAATAGGCTTCCACACTAATGATAGGGAAGAAGATCTTTAGATCACTGAACTATGAGACGTAAACCAGCCGGGGTTTATTAATCCAGCTGCTGACCTGCTGAATAAAAGATCAACAAATCAAAGTTACCCTTAACGCATGAATGATTGATACGGTATCAAAGCATTGCTCTTTAATTTGTATTTGTTAATACATTTTTATTCATACAGTCATCAGAGGTGCACTTTTGAACTTTCACTTAGTCTTACACTTGGCAATAATTCTATGGCTTATAAACAAACCTCACAATACTATAACATTTTTGGGAAGCACATCAGTACGGCATGTACTCACTCTGTGCGCTCCATTCAGATCATTTTGATGTCAGATTGTAAGGCACTCTTCTACAAAAAGGGTTAATCACCACATAGAAGTCTTGCTATCAATGGAACGTACTCTTAACTGCCTTATCTGTTCCTATATGTAACTTGGGGCAGAACCTGACAAAGAAAAATGTGTACTGAATGCAGAATTACTCCCATACCTCACCCTGCTATGCTACTGTCAAAGATCTAATTAAACACTCATTAGGCACACTCACATGCCACACCTCACATGCCTACATAGACACTATTTGCATGACGATTTTGCAGTCAGCTATTGTGTGGGTGCCAAGTCAGAGCGGCCCCTGTTTAGTTTACATGACAGCCAGGGAATTCTATGACGCCATCCTTAAAAACTGAATTTCTTCTCTCACACATGCCTACCACAGAACAAAATACACTATACAGTATACAGTTCTGTTTGAAAGAATGTAAACCCCTTGTGCAAATATAGATTGTAATTTAATCGGCATTCATTTTGTAATTTAATCAGCATTTGTCATTCATCATGTGACAAAATGCTTATATATTCCTATTTCTTATGTTGTTTCAGAGGACATCATGTGCATAGTGAAAAAACTAAATAGAAAAAAAATTAGTGCAGGTGTAAACAAAGTAAGTATACACCAAGTTGCATTTGTTATATTAAGAATGGATGTAGAATCAGGTGGATAAATAAATTATAGGATAGACCTTTAGAGATCAGAAACCTGGTCAGTTTGGTGTTACCTATACAGGTAATGTTGAGAGGAAAGGAGATTTCAGGAAATCAATCTATAATTGAACAAGTGGTTCACATACTTCTAATACAATAGTATATATGGCATATACATATACTAATATATACTGCTTACTCTATACTAATACTACTGTATTAGTATATACTAATAGTACTGTATATGTACTGTACTGTATATATTTTACGGTATACTGTAAAACAAAAAACACCAGTGATCCTGGTTTTGTATTAATAGGTATGTGTTTGGGTGAAATTGCCTACAGCATTTCTCACAAATTCCAAATGAAAAAATTGTCATTCAAAGTATTTATTTGCAGAAAATGACAACTGGTCAAAATAACAAAATGCTGTGTTGTCAAACTTCAAATAATTCAAAGAAAATAAGTTAATATTCATTTTAAAAAAAAATCTGTTTGACCTATATTTATTGTTCTGTGTTGATTCAACCAGTACTATGATTATAGTTTACAGTTAAAGCAGTTGTGGATTAAAGCTTTGTTTCCTTTGCCTCATGTCAAAGATGACTGACAATTATAGATCTAACTGTATTTCCTTTTGGTTGAAGCAGTATCTCCCCCTGGTTCAAGGCTTTTCTATTGGAAGTTTCTCAACCTTCTTCTCCTCGACTCAATCAAAAGAACATAAGATTTAGGGCAAGTAAACACTCTGGTTTTATGATTGCCCCCTTCGTGCGGAATGGTCCATATAATTGAAAAGTCCTCAGTGACTATTTTGGGACCCTAGTGGGAATGAAACACCGGAAGATTATCTGGGAATTGGACCATGGTTTGCCTTTGTGGTTATCTTTGGTATGCATGTTTTTGATGATTCCTATTTATATGAGGACTTCAGATGTGTATTAGTTATTTGCTCACAAAATAATTTAAATTCATTTTTAGTCATTTATGATTTATAATCACAACTTTAATATCTCAAAAAAGAACAATGAATATGTAAAAAAATTAGCAAACTCAAAGAATTTGACTCTTTTATTGTTTTTTAAATTATTGACATGTTTTAGAAATTAAGCTCATTTGACACATTCTGGATGTTACATGAAAGAGAAGAGAATTTTTTTTATGGGGCCAAACATATTAGCACATATTGAGATTAAGTATTGGTTTAAAGTAGCCAATTCAAAGGAACGGCTTGGCTATACACATAAATTAACATGTCTGAATCAGTTATTGTAAGGCGACATTGGTTTCATGAAATATTTTCTAGAAAAAAAACCCACTGAAATATGTTGTTGTATAGGAATTCAACTTCTGTGTTGGGAAAGGTTCCAGTTGACAATGATGAAATACTTTTGCAAGGCATTTGTGTCATTGCATATTACATTTGAGTGCTTTTAAATGTGTGGCAGAAGGCCTAGTACCTTTAGGATTGCATAGTTACTGATTGAATATTATTCATAGCAAGTGTAACATAAATTCTTTCACTTGATATAGAGTATATAAACATTACATTTGACTAATTAAATGAAGAAGTTGGGTCTTTTTCTAAATATCATTTGATGACTTTACAAATGATTAACACACTTCTCAAGTTTCTGTGCAAAAACGATATAGCAGAAAGCACATCTTTAAAAAGAAAATTGTGTAGTCATTTAAAAAATCCAAACACATTAGTCTGTATTGCTGCCATAAAATCTAAGCTAAATGGAAAAATAATTTTCATGAGCTTTTTCTAAAAACCATGAAGTATGATTGACTAAAATTTGTTATTTGAAACTTGGCTTCTTCATTACTCTTTATTAGCCAATGTTCTGTATTATTGTAGATCATCTAACCTTGATGACAGTTTTCATGGTTGAAAAGGTTTTATAGAAATTTGTATGAATTCTACATTACTTTTACCATCAGAAAGTAACAAAAAAGATTTCATGCTTTATACCTCACATTGTCCACTTTGTGAAAACATTCTACCACAGGAACAAAAGAAAATAAATCCTCAATATCCATTGTTTAACAACACTGAGTTTTACTGATAGACAGGGCAGACCAGACCGTTTGCCTAGTCCTAACACCGACTCCACAATGACCGAGCCACCAACATCCCACAAACCCAAATGAATGTTGTTCCACTGTGAGTAAAAGTTTAAACAAACAGAAATATCATCAGTCAGCCTCTTTGTAGTGCCCCTGGGTGTGCTATATTGAAGAAGTGCTTGTTCAGTTGAAATGATAACCAGTTAATTTGGAGGTTGGTTTTCTAAAATACACCAGTATGTATGCACTCTCCCACATGTAGACTACAAACCATAAATGCTCTATGTACCATTGTAGTCTATATGCCAGCAATTAATATTTGTCATTTTGATTATGTTTAAATTGATCACATTTGTTACCGGGTGATGATGTACAAAAGCATGCAGCATATTTCGAAAGTACACCCGGGTCTTCGTAAAGATTAATGCTAACCAGTACCTTATGTAAGACTGATTTATTTCGACCACCCAGCTGCTAATAATAAGTCTCATTTTGAAACCATGTCCTGTTTTTAATATTACCTTTGCACTCTGTCAAACGTACCATTCATTACCCTAGAGAAGAAAGAAGAGAGAAAAAACATGATCATGGTTGACTTATGTCAGTTTTTATGCAATAAAGGCTCAGAAGTAACTGGAATGAGCAAAATAATATTTCAAGGACAGTGCCAAATATTTCTAAGATTTAAATAAAAACAGGATTGGCTTATTTTGTTAGAAACGTAAAGGCCATCTTTCTATGACCCCCCAACGCCCTACAGAGACGCCCTACACATTTCATGACAAAATATTGCTCAGCTCTAATTTTACTTATCATGAGCCCATAAACAGGTGATGTCTTTGCGTCCCATGTTATTGAACTTGCTGGGTAAACATGGATACATATCTTTTCAAAATATCAACTGCCGAAACAGAAATAATTTGTGTGTAGGTGCTTCTTCATAGGAATTTTATACAACTCAACTCTGGCCAGCTAAGTTACTCAGTAATGCTTCTCTACACAGACAGAATATACCGCTATATTCTAACTTAGAAACATAATTTCCAAATAGCATTCCCAAAGTTTTCTAAAACTAGAATTTCACCCCGTGTGAAACCAGTCAAATGCGTGTCTCATGGCCAATGCGTAAGAGTTGGCAGGGCTGCTGACATTTGACTTCTTATTAACACTCCAAGGGTTCATGCAGTTCAAGACTATGCAAACTATACAATAAAAACGAACACACCATGCTCAGAGAGAATGGGCTCTGATTGTCAACAATGTAGTCAAAGAGCAACATTATGGCTCAATTAAGTTAACAGCCACTTCAATGAAAATAAAAGAAACAGTAAGCTCAATAATGAAACCCATGAGGCCTTTCTAACATAACAGTTTAACCCAGACTTCACAAACAGAAGCACAGTTTTCCCTCAGATCAGCAAACAACTAACTACTGCAAGGGTTATTCCGCTTTTTATAAAACAAGATACTTTAAACTGTCGCTGGCTGGCAGACATGGTTTTGCCTATACTGAAAATTATACTCACATAAAATCCCCCGTTTATTTAATATTGTCCGTCTAGACTAGATTTTTATTATCATTAATGCCAGTGGCTAATTGGTCTTTTTTTCTTCTTTGTTTTTCCACGTTTTTGTCATTCATTCTGTCTCTGGTGAATTCTAGCCAGAAGCCACCCACACGGAGACACATACACACACAGACAGACACACCAACACACACAGACATGATACTGTCGAATCGCTGGGCTGATGTCTTGTGGCCGGCATGTTCGAATGTGTCTGCGGTGGTCTTGAGTTTGTCTGTTTCACAGTTTTTTTTTATTATATGGAATAGTAAATTTTTTTCCTGAAGTGCACCTAGTCCGTATCAGTTATCGTATTTCAGTTTGACTCAGTGGGTGAATGTCTGGATCCTTGCCCTGGTCTCCAGACAGTGGTGGAGGTGGTGGTCCTGACCAGAATGTTGTGTTGTCTCCCAATTTCGACATTGGAAAGAATGACTTGCCTCATAAAACCACGCAATTTCAACTGAGTTGGTTTTGAAGAAAGCTTCAAGTGGGAATTTGAGATTTGTGTTGATTTAAGGCCTTACATGTTTTACATGCCGGATGTGCAGTGTTGAAATCTAATCCTTGAGTCCAATATGCCCTGTCCTCCGTTTCCCTGCTTGTTTTCGTCTTTAGAATATCTGACAGCAGTGCTGACCTTCGGTGGGTCTTTTCTCCAGGGAAGCAGGCTTGGTTTACGCTAATGAAACTGTCAAAGTTGCCCTGTGGTGAGACATGCACGGATCCTCATTTCCACTGCTTCCCTCTTTCTCCAGCTTGCTGCACAACAACTACACTATATCATGAATGTCTAGCAGTTGTCTGAATATTGCATTTTTTCTTTCACAATTATATTTGCTCTGCCAAAGCAGTTTTGTATTTTCTGCATCTTTACTGGCTTACACCTATTCAAATATTCTGGGGAGTGTCAAGGTTCCAATAGAATTGGAGGCAGGCGGGTCTTCACTGAACATATATTTATTCACACAAGGAGGAACTGACAAGAAACATAGAGACAAGAATACATGAGTGACAAAGACCTAACATAAACAAGAATAACACTACATAAACACAAGAACAGAACCTTTAAATATACAACATCACCTGGAACACAGGAGAAACACTTTACACTAAACATATGAATAGACTAAAGACAACTACTCCAAATAACAACCATGTACCTGACAGGAAACACTGAACTACACAGAACAACCAAACCCACGGAACTAAATTCCCAACTAACGAGGGGAGGATGTGCAGGTGTGGACCAAACAACGGAACTGATAGGCTCACCAAAACATGTGATGGGATCATGTGACACAAAGAGCGGGAAACAAAACCAAAACAAAACAAATAGGGGAGAAACCACCCTGAAGTTACACAGAACAAGGACAGATTCTACGGACATTGTGATAGGGAGGTTTAATTGTGTGAACTGTACTGATTTTAATTGGAAAAACTTCTATTACAATGATTTCTGCCAGTGCTTGACTTGGGCCGAAACGGTCTGGATCGGTGTTCCCACCGGTGTACACCAAGTAATAACACAGGTTTCCCCTGTTACCCTGCAAGTCCTGATCTGAATTACTGTATGAATGAACGATCTAATGAAATGATATTAAACTCAAAGGAGGGAATGTGGGAATTAGATTAAACTGAATGTGGTGTATAATTGTATGAAATTGGCTAGCAGAAATCTGCGATGGGACTGAGCTCGAATAGCTTCAGCAACTTTTTATAGTTCAAAGTCAGTGTCAATCTAAAGGAGATGCAGTCTTTGACAGACCCTCCAATCATCACGCAGAAGCCCGCAGTGCAGGCCAGCCAACTCCTCCATTCACCCCCAGAGGCGCTGAGCATCCATAGGTGGGACAGAATCTTAGCATTTATCCAATGACCACCTAGTTTTGAAGCACTGAAAAAAAACTGCTCAAAGCAGCCCAATTTAAGTAAAAAATCAGGAATATCACATTGTATGATTTTTAAATAATTAATTGCATTTTATTGCATGACATAAGTATTTGATCACCTACCAACCAGTAAGAATTCCAGCTCTCACAGACCTGTTAGTTTTTCTTTAAGAAGCCTTCCTGTTCTCCACTCATCATTACCTGTATTACCTGCACCTGTTTGAACTCATTACCTTTATAAAAGACACCTGTCCACACACTCAATCAAACAGACTCCAACCTCTCAACAATGGCCAAGACCAGAGAGCTGTGTAAGGACATCAGGGATAAAATTGTAGACCTGCACAAGGCTGGGATGGACTACAGGACAACAGGCAAGGAGCTTGGTAAGGAGGCAACAACTGTCGGCGTAATTATAAAAAAATGGAAAAAGTTCAAGATGACGGTAAATCACCCTTGGTCTGGTGCCATCAATGATCATGAGGAAGGTAAACCCAGAACTACACGGCAGGACCTGGTCAATGACTTGAAGAGAGCTGGGACCACAGTCTCAATGAAAACCATTAGTAACACACTATGCCATCATGGATTTAAATCCTGCAGCGCATGCAAGGTCCCCCTGCTCAAGCCAGCGCATGTCCAGGCCCGTCTGAAGTTTGACAATGACCATCTGGATGATCCAGAGGAGGAATGGGAGAAGGTCATGTGGTCTGATGAGACAAAAGTAGAGCATTATGGTCTAAACTCCACTCGCCGTGTTTGGAGGAAGAAGAAGGACCGGACAACTGCACTGTACTGAGGGGAGGATGGGGCAGTAGCGGAGTGTCAATCCGGAGAGTCGGGACTTTTCCCGGTGGGCCGGTAGTGTTTCGAGGCCGCGAGGGCTGGTCTGATAATAGTTATACAGTCCAAGTTCTGAGCATCACCATCACCTAGTGTCGTATTTCAATCCAAACACAGGCTAATCAGAAAGCACTAATGAAATGCAGGTCACAACCATGTCTAGGATTTTCTAAAATATAGGGGGATCAGTGAGCAGCCCTTCCTTTAATGGTATAGCCCTGGTCGGCCTATGACTTAAGCCATCAAACACCTCTTTTTTTCTTCATCAGGTTTGGAAGTCAGTAGCGTTAATAACTCAAACAATCTGTATTGCCAAAACCGTGTGTACCTTTTGCTCCAGTATACAACCATTACGCATTTACGGGGCAAGTTAAAAAAACATGCTTTGAGCCACTAAACATGTTTAAAATGTCATTACTAGTCCATATCCATGGGCAGTTATTCCTTATAGTGAACACAGCAAATTTTAACAAATAAGTTTGTGTACATACCTCTGTTTATTTCAGTCATACAATGCAATATTCATACAATGTCATACAATGCAATATTCCAAAACATATTTTTTCCGCAAAAAAAACGAATTTGCCGTGGGTATATCCATAAACTACTTTCACAACATTGATCGGCTGTAACCTGACAATTGCCTTCACAGCTCCCAACAGTTGAAGTGTTCAAGAGTTATCGCGCATGTGCATAGGTAATGAAGCAACACTTGACTCAGTCGGTGCGCTGCCAAGGAAGCGGTGTCAGGTTACCTGGCAGACTTGCAACATTTTTGCAAAAAAATACGTTTTGGAACATTGCATTGTATGACTTCGACAATCGACTAGTGTGGACTTGGACACTGGAAAATGGGAAATAAACAGAGATATGTACACAAACTTATTTGTTCAAATTCGCTGTGTTCACTTTAAGGAATAACTGCACATGGATATGGACTAGTAATGACATTTCGAACATGTTTAGTGGCTCAAAGCACATTTTTTAACTTGCCCCGTAAATGTGTAATGGTTGTATGCTGGAGCAAAAGGTAAAGACGGTTTTGACAATTCAGATTGTTTGAGTTATTAACGCTACTGACAGCACTTCTGATATGCAAAGAACAGAGCAACATATTGAAATCGCCCCTAAATTCTCCTTTAATACTTTGTAGCACCACCTTTTGCTGCGATTACAGCTATAAGTCGCTTGGGGTATGTCTCTATCAGTTTTGCACATAGAGAGACTGACATTTTTGCCCATTCCTCCTTGCAAACAGCTCGAGCTCAGTGAGGTTGGATGGAGAGCGTTTGTGAACAGCAGTTTTCAGTTCTTCCCACAGATTCTCGATTGGATTCAGGTCTGGACTTTGACTTGCCCATTCTAACACCTGGATATGTTTATTTGTGAACCATTCCATTGTAGATTTTGCTTTATGTTTTGGATCATTTTCTTTTTGGAAGACAAATCTCCGTCCCAGTCTCAGGTCTTTTGCAGACTCCATCAGGTTTCCTTCCAGAATGGTCCTGTATTTGGCTCCATCCATCTTCCCATCAATTTTAGCATTCTTCCCTGTCCCTACTGAAGAGAAGCAGGCCCAATCCATGATGCTGCCACCACCATGTTTGACAGTGGGGATGGTGTGTTCAGGGTGATGAGCTGTGTTGCTTTTACGCCAAACATAACATTTTGCATTGTTGCCAAAAAGTTCGATTTTGGTTTCATCTGACCAGAGCACCTTCTTCCACATGTTTGGTGTGTCTCCCAGGTGGCTTGTGGCAAACTTTAAACAACACTTTTT